>JASTWR010001290.1:0-49756 GCA_030770355.1 Harpagoxenus sublaevis
AATCTTAAGGACATTGAGTTTCCAATGACGTTAAACCAAATTAAGAAGTTTGAACGACTCAACGACGTGTCGATAAATGTATATACTGTCGAGCAACAAGAGCCGCTGAAAATTCTCCCGATACGACTCACCGACAGTAAAAAGAATAGTCACGTCAATTTGCTGTACCTGCCAGATCCGCGAGACGACAACGTGGGACATTTCGCGTGGATAAAAACCTGTCCCGCCTCGTGAGCTCGCAGTTGAGCAAACACAATGGCCGGACATACTTTTGCGATCGGTGAGTACTTATACATTTTATATAAAATAAAATTGAAATAAATTATTTTTTGTTTAAAAAAGATAATAAACAATTATGTTTTTTCAGATGCCTACACTACTTCATTTCGAGCAGAGATTGGAAGCCCACGCCATTGATTGCCGAAAGATGAACGACTGCGCAATCCGACCTACCGAGCGACAACGACAAGTGGCTGAGCTTTAAAAACTGCAACAGGAAGGAGCGGCTCCCGTTTGTTGTATACGCCGACCTTGAATGCACCCTAGAGAAAACGGATGCTGATCAGCAAGCGTCAACCTACATGTCTCAACATCATCAGGTATTCAGCATAGGGTACTACCTACAGTGCTCGTACGACAATTCGTTGTCTGTATATCGGTTTCGTCGTGATAGAGATTGTATTGCGTGGTTCGCCAACGAACTAAAGGAATTAGCGCATCGCGTAAAAGGTATTTTATCCGCAAATGTCCCCATGGCAAGCTTAACGCGAGACGAATGGGAAAAGTTTAATACAGCTACGCAATGTCACGTATGTGAAAAACCGTTTGCGCCAGACGACACGCGGGTACGCGATCATTGCCATCTGACCGGTCGGTATAGAGGTCCCGCGCATTCAAATTGTAATTTGAATTATAAAGATTCGCACTTCATTCCTATTGTATTTCATAATTTATCCGGCTACGATTCACATTTCATTATTAAAGAAATTGCTACCACGTTTGAGGGCAAAATTGATTTGTTACCGATAACGAAGGAAAAATATATTTTATTCACGAAGCATGTTAATGATACCGCCGAAAGATCAAAGTCACAAAATTGCGTAAAGTTACGTTTTATAGATTCATATAAATTTCTGAGTAGCAGCCTCGATAAATTAGCATGTTTTCTGTGCAGAAATAAATTAAAAATTGTGCGTTCTGAATTTTCGCAATTATTGACCGATGATTTTGATCTTTTGACGCGAAAAGGTGTATTTCCGTACGAATACATTGACTGCGTCGAAAAATTGGAGGACCCATGCTTACCACCGCGCGAATCGTTTTACAGTTCTTTGATCGGTAACACTATATCCGAGAGCGATTACGAGCACGCCGCGAACGTCTGGCGACGGTTTTCCATTCAAACCTTGGGCGAATACAGCGATCTATATCTAAAGACCGATGTCTTGTTATTGGCCGACATATTTGAAAATTTCCGCGATAGCTGTGTCGCGAGTTATGGATTAGATCCTGCGCATTATTATATTTTGCCAGGTTTCACGTGGGACGCCATGTTGAAATATACACGCATAAATTTTGAACTGCTCACAGACATTGACATGGTAATGTTTATCGAAAGCGGTATTCGCGGCGGCCTCAGTCAATGTTCCGGATAGATATGCGCGAGCCAATAACAAGTACATGCAATCGTACAATCCATCGAAACCACCGTCGTACTTGATGTACTTTGACGTCAATAATTTGTACGGATGGGCAATGTGTCAACCATTACCTTATGCAAATTTTCGATGGATCGACGATATCTCGAACTTTGATGCGAGCGCGATCGCTTCGGATTCCCCGACTGGTTATGTTCTAGAAGTCGATCTCGAGTATCCGCGACATTTGCACGACGCGCATGCTGACCTACCGTTCTGTCCGACGCGCGATAAACCACCCGAAAAGCGGCAAGAAAAACTTCTCGCAACTCTACGATAAGAAACGTTACGTCATACATTACCGTAACTTACAGCAATGTATTCGTCACGGTCTTCGCGTTACAAAGGTACACCGCGTATTGGAATTTTCGCAATCTCCATGGCTCCGCGATTACATAGAACTTAATACGACATTTAGAACGCGCGCGACAAACGATTTCGAAAAGAACTTATATAAATTGATGAATAACGCGGTTTTCGGAAAAACCATGGAGAATTTGCGCAATCACGTAGATGTTAAACTACTGACAAAATGGAATGGGAGATACGGTGCTGAAGCAATGATCGCGAAACCAAATTTTTATAGCAGAAGTATTTTTTCGGAAAATTTGGTTGCCGTTGAGCTGCGTAGACTCGAGGTGATGTTTAACAAACCTATCTACGTGGGCATGTGTATCCTCGACATATCCAAGACGTGTTTGTACGAATTTCATCACGAGTACATGTTACCACTGTATAGCGACAAGTGTAAAGTTATTTATACCGACACGGACAGTTTGATCTATCATATAGAGTGCGAGAATGTGTACGAAAACGTGAAACGCGACATTGATAGATTTGATACGAGCGATTACGCCGCGGACAACGCGTACGGTATACCACTTGCGAATAAAAAAGTACCGGGATTGATGAAAGATGAAAATAACGGCGCGATTATGACCGAATTCGTCGGACTCAGGGCGAAAATGTATGCGTTGAGGGTAGATGGTAAAAAGGACACAAAAAAGGCGAAAGGCATCAAAAGTAACGTCGTAGCGCGGACCATAACGTTCGACGATTACGCGCAGTGTCTGCGAGATGAAATTGAAATGACTCGTCGCCAGTCGTGTATAAGATCGAAGCTGCACGAAGTGTATACAGTGTCCGAAACGAAAATCGCTCTGAGTCCGTACGACGATAAGCGATACATTGTGCCCGATTCTACCAATTATTCTACGTTGCCATGGGGACATTATAAAATAATTGTAACGTAATTTAGTATAATGTAGTGTAATAAAGATATCGTATTTTATTTATATGTATATATATCTATTGTATATTTCTTATACATATTGTATAATAATAAAGATATTGTATTTTATATTTTTATATGTATATTGTATATTTCTTATATATGTCATATAATAATAATAAAGATGTCGTTTCATTATTTTTTTATATGTATATCGTATATTTCTCATATGTTGAGTACATATTTTTATATAGTAAAAAAATAAATGCAGCCTGTATAAAATTAAACCACATTGTCCTTGTGTATCTAAGAGTTGTGCGATCCATCGAATCCCAGCCATTTCACGTAAACTTTATCGCCCCTCCTGCGAAGTACTTTCTCCACGAGATACACGTCCGGGTAAGTCGCACGATGCAACTCGTGCTCGTAGAACGCTCCAGCGATAGATTTTCCACGATAGTCCTCGAGTAGATAGGTTACGGGATTAGTACGCTACACTTTAACGATTTTAAACACCTCGGTGGTCCAATTCGGCGTGTAACCTTTTTCGAAAATTGTCTTGTATTTGCTAACGCGTACCGGGTCGCCTGCTTTGAACTTTGCCGGACACGCGATCTTTATCGCGCTGTACACCGTACCCAGGAGTTTTTCAGCGATCGCGGGAGTAACTTCGACGGGTCGCATACCGATCGTTCGATGCTTGCGCGCGTTGTAATCCATGACGAGACGCGGCAGCATGTCGACCCACTTGTAATTTCCGTTGAGCGTAAACATCTTCCACATGTCGTTCTTTAACGTGCGATTGAATCGCTCGACGACCGATGCCTTCATCACCGAATATGTGGAATAATGATTGATATCGTGTTTCTTTACGAATCGTTGTACGTCGGCGTTGTAAAATTTTTTTCCCATATCGGTTTGCAAGTTTTTCGGGAACCTCTTGCTGTCTCGAATTATCTTAGCGATAGCGTTGGCTGTCTCGCTTCCGCCTTTACTCTTGAGTGGCACGGCCCACGCGTACTTGCTCAACACATCGATGACGGTAAGTATATAGTGGTATCCTTTGTTGAAACGCGAGTATGGACGCATCTCGACGATGTCAGCCTGCCACAGGTCGTCGTACCCTCGCACTATGACGTGTCTTCGTGGAAAATTTCTTCTCGCCGGAGCATGCAGTTCCTCGACGAGTCGTAGCTTCTCGATATTTTTACGTCCATCGGATTTCGACAATGTCATGTTTTTTTAGCGATACGATTGGTCAGCGCGTAATAATAATATGTGCAAAGAAATTATGATTTATATCTGCAACTTTTTTTTAATAGCCGTTTATTTTTGTTTATTGTCCTTCAATAGCCGTTCTTTGTCATCCGCTGACCGTTTATAGCTATTCGTCAGCCGTTCATAGCCGTTCTTGAGCCGTTCTTGAGCCGTTCTTGAGCCGCTTGATAGCTGCTCGATAGCTGTTCTTTAGTCGCTCGACAGCCCTCTGATAGCCGTTTCTGAACCGTTTTTGGTCGTTTGTTGCCGCTTGTTAGTGGTTCGTAGCCGATCTTGGTCCGTTTGTCCATTGTTGTCCATTGTCGTTTCTGATTCAGCGGTAATCGAATGCCGAAGCTCGTTTATCGCAATCCGTAACGCTTGCACGTCCTTCTCGTACGCAGTCAGCTTCTCGTCTGACGCTCTCAGTTGATTGCTTAACTTTTTAATGTAATAATCCACGTATAGTTTGTTGACGGCGTCGGTATCAGCCTCCGGTTGCGCCACTTTACGAATCTTGCGCGACTTTGCGTCAAAA
Organism: Harpagoxenus sublaevis; assembly: GCA_030770355.1. NCBI lineage: Eukaryota > Metazoa > Arthropoda > Insecta > Hymenoptera > Formicidae > Harpagoxenus > Harpagoxenus sublaevis. Next base: position 4,724 of record JASTWR010001290.1, read on the forward strand.
TCCGTAGCGATGAGACATAGAGCGTTATTGCGCACGTAATGTCTCACGAATCCACTCGACTGATGGTGCGAAACGGCGTTCGGCACGTCTCTGATCTGCTCGAATACCCCAAATTTGTTGATCGGCATTTCAACGTTGATTGAACAGCTTGCTGCCGCGCGATTCAATTTATAATAAGACCGGCTTCGCGAAGTTCCTCGATGATCGACATGATCTCGTTGTCGTGGGCATTGTTGCCAGCGTGGCGCGAAGCGTCGAGCAATCGTAGACGATCCACCAGCTCGTTGGGGTCGTCCCTGTGTACGTAATCGATCTTATTGTCGGTCAGCGTCATCGCGCGAGGCGCGATTAATCCCTTTCCGGATCGTTTCTTCATGGATGCAGGCGGTATCAAATTCTTGATTATATCTGTGTACTTGTATCCCCTGTGGGACTTTACTCGCCCGAGAGGATCGTGATTGAATTTATGAGTGCTCGTCTCAAACAGTATGTTCATGTACTTTTGCATGTTCTCCTCCGTGTAAATGTTTTTATGAGGCTTGTTTTTAAAGATTAACTCGTAAATACCGGGTGTGCCAATGTAATGTACGTCGCCGATATATATGTTATCCATGCTATCCACCTTGAAACGTTTATTGCCGAGCATCATTCCATCGTTGCCGAGATAAACGCCGTACACGGTATCTATATCGCTCTTTGGTTTGGCGCTCATAAGAGCCCCAATGTACTCTTGACCTAATGGACCCAAGGTATTATGCAACGTTTCTCGACCCTCCGGCGTTTCCAACTCCTTTCGAATGGACGTCGCGAGCTCCAAGTCGTCCGTGAGTTCAAAAACAGGCGCGTTTTCGGGTAATTCGAACTTTATTGGAATATGATATCGGTGGAGATGAGGTTATCGGTGGAGAGGTTATCGGTGGTACATCCAGTGGAGCTTTCGATTGACTAGATTTACGCGGCGTCGGATCCGACGAGAAATATAATCGTTTCTTCTTTTTCGGCGTCACATCTTTGGAAAACGTGTCGATCTCGGCGACGCTCTCCGGCTCCTTTTTCTTCACCGCGCTCGAATTCTCGGCGATCTTTTGCAGTGGCCCGATGAAAGGCTTAAAGTGCGTGTCCAACTCAATGTCCTTCTCGATCTTACCGGTCTTCAACTCGCGAAGTTTCTTGCGAATTGATTTGCTCGTTTTCGCAATCTCTTTCGCAATCTTCTCGCGCTCACGAATATCATCACTCATGTCGATCGTGGTTATCGCGGAAAAAAAAGCAAACTACTGATCTCTCTCTCTACAATGTTTCACCTCGACGAGGTACCGACAACGACTGACCGCTTTTGCGGTATCGCGAACACGTTAAATCCTTTTCTGTATCGACCATTGTTAAGCGAGCTGTCCTTGTCTATCACTACGAATCCGTAATCGTGCTGCCAACATTCACGACACAACGCGCAAAATTCATCGTACGACATGTCGGTATTCACGTGATCGTTGTACACGTGTTTCAGATTGGTGCCATCTTGTTTGAATAGGATCAACAGGTTCGCGTTGTCGCGTATCAAATGTTTGGGTATTCTCGCGTAGGTGTGACAGAGATAAAAGCAGTCAACGCTCGAATGCCTGCCCATTGAAAAGTACTCACTCACCGCGTTTTGCTTGTCGCATGCCACGTCATCGAAGACGAAGATCGAGTTTGGACACGCATCGCTCGGCGGAATGACGTCACTGTTGTTGGAGAACGTGAAGTAGCCGATTCCATCGATCGATGTTAATAAATTTTCTAGATATCGATATTTCGGCTGCTGTAGCGACTTTGAGTACACGTACACGTTTTCGAAACGTACACCGTGCGGACTTTCCAACAAGCTTATCAGAACGTTGGTTTTACCGCAATTCGAGGGACCGCAAATGATCGCGCGTATTGTAGTCGGTAGCATCGTACCATGCCTACGCTTCTCAGCGTTTTCCCCCATCGACCGTGATCTGTTGTCGTAATTTGTCACGCGTATGGCCAACGGCTGTTGCACGAACTTCATTTTTTACACTGCCGACTGGAGGGCTGAATCAAGCGCCTATTTATAGGTGCGCGGAACCGCGAGTCGCTCAGTAGCAAAGATGTTCGTCCTGTTATCAAGACCATCCGATATTTGCGATTTCAGCGCCGAACAGTTGCAATTTGTGCCCAAAGCTGTTCTGTTGCAAATTTGCGGTGATCACATTTATTACGTCTGGGACAAGCTTCCGGAACATATAAAGGCGGATTTGGAGGTTCAGACCTATCGTCGCTGTTACGAACATTACAATCAACCGTGGCAGCGAACGCACATCGACGGTCCCGCACCATTGATAAAGAATTGCTACGAATGCCAACGAAAATAGGCGGAAGCCTGTTCAACCGCGCGATAAACGCACTTCCAATTGAATTGCATATTCCAGGCTATCAGTTTTGCGGTCCGGGCACTCGGCTGGAAGAACGATTAGCCAGAGGTGATCAAGGTATTAATCAAGAGACACGGTAGTGTCTTGCGTTAAGTATGCGGTAGTAGTCAAAAGCGGACAAGACCGACCGTGACTCTTAACGCGACGCGACGGGTTGCGAGTACTCGAGATGTTGAGATCTCATATAACGAGTGAACGGATCAAGTTCTAAGTAGGCTTGATCGATAGCTTGGGGTTCGAATTGGGGGGGGGGGGGGTATCTCCTATAACATTTTCCGCTACGTGCCCTACGAGCGGAGAGATATATGACGACAAAGTCGAAATGTGAAATTTTTTTTAAGATACTTGTACTTGTACTAACGCCTCTCTCAATCAACCAATCAGAGATCAGAGAGAAATGTAACTTTCACTGTTTCGACACTGGCGAGCTAGTGTCGCCAGTTTCGATGTTACGTGTGCGTACTGCGCTCAGTGCAGTTAGTGCAGTCATCAACCGGTTCAGCGCGCTGTCAGTTAGTTTATTTATCAGGCTACGGTCAACGTGACGCTACAAATACTTCGAAGCATTCCTCTTCTCTTTTCTTTCAATGAAGAAAGAAGGAGAAGAAGAACGCTTCAAAGCATTTGTAGCGTCACGTTGACCGTAGCCTCAATCATCATTCTCAAGAGACACGGTAGTGTCTCGCGTTAATTAATTATTAAGTATATATACGGTACGGAGTGGTATACAAGCGGAGCGAGACCGACCGTGAATCTTTTACGCGACGCGACGGGTTGCGAGTACTCGAGATTTGTTGATCTCATATAACGAGTGAACGTAAATAATAATAACCTAGAAAAAGTGATAATAACCTAGAAATAGTGATAGTGACGATCGTAACCGTGTCGTGTATAATATCAAGAGAATCAAGAGACACGGTAGTGTCTCGCGTTATAAGTATATACGGTCTTTTTTAATATAAATAAAAGCGCAGCGAGGCCGATCGTGCTCTTTTTATTACGCGACGCGACGGGTTGCGAGTATTCGAGATGTTGAGATCTCATTCATTCATTCATTATTTACAGAAGTAACGCTCGTGTAAACGTAAAAAATATTAGTTATCGTGACCGTCGGCGTCGCCGTGTGATAGTGAAAGTGAAAGATAGTGAAATAAATATAATTATAATATTAATTAAAGTAATACGTAACAGATTGTGTGTGTGTGTGTGTGTGTGTGTGTGTGTGTGTGAGTGAGTGAGTGATCGCAATCACAGTCTCCGATTAACGTGATCCTCTGATTAATTAAACTCACTCTTCGTCTCTTTCTACTAGGGAGACAGTTAGAAAGAGATGCAGAGTGAGTTTAATCGGAGGATCACGTTAATGGGACTGTGACATCGGCCCTATATCATATAATATTATTTTTATATAGATTAATCGGAGTAAGCCGGATACCGTGGAGATCTTTAATCAATTGGTTTACCTACTGCCCTGAGAAGAACCAACCTCGCATGGTGGCAAATTCTCACCGAACGGCATATATGGTAGACATGAACGGCGCAGAGACGTACGATGAGGACGTGAACGATCAACCGGTCGATTATAGCAAGAAATATGTCGAGAGAAATGCTGTGCCGCAGAATCAACGCCTGGCCGACATCGGTCCATCTAAGACCATCAGTCCGACATTTATGTAGGCAATACTATTAATCACCAATACAATGATGATAATATTAATAATAATAATAATGTAAACATTTGTCTATCTAAGATTATCTAAATTTCATATCTGTTGCAGTATTTTCTAAACCGAATGTCACGAGGAGTGTTTTTGAAGATGACATTGCCACTTTCAAGGAAGAATCAACACCAATTGAATTTTCTAGTGCAACCAGTCTAAGTTCCCTTACAATTGATGACAAAGTCAAAATACTTAATGACACCAAGACATATTGCATAATAGAAGGAGTATTTGATACAAATGAGAAAGATGTTCATGTACTCGAAAAAGATATGCTTAATATGAAAATAAACAGCCCAGAGAACAATGTGAAAGAGGAACAAGTAAGTGACGGCGATGAAGATGACAAGGATATGTTGGCTGCTTGTATTAACATGTATAAATATTTAGAGCCTTTTCTTTATAACTTAGTGTTACACAAAAGTATAATTTATATAATAAAAATGACACGATTTAAATGCGCTTAATATCATAAGGTAAAATAAAAAAATATTAATAATTATTAATATATACCACACAATGTAGCGAAGATGTATCAATATTGTCGACAATAAATACTATATCCATAAATCGAGTTAACATAAAAAAGTATTGCAGATATAAATATTTAGAGCCTTTTCTCTTTATAACTACCGCACCGCCGACGCCTTTAATGTGTGTGTGTGTGTGTGTGTGTGTGTGTGTGTGTGTGTGTGTGTGTGCGTGTGTGTGTGTGCGTGCGTGCGTGTGTGTGTGTCAAACGGCAGCAAAATATATCAAATTATAAGTAAAATGTTATTATGAAATGTTATAAGTAAAATGATATATTTTATTGCCGCCGCGGCCACGTCCATCGCGATTGCCGCCATGGCCACCGCGATTGCCGCCACGTCCACCGCTGCCACGTCCATAAAAGCGACGAGGCTTCTTGCTCTTTTGCCACCTTCTAGCTGAATCAAAAAGAGGAATTTATTTTTTTAAGAAACAGTCTATCGTAATTAAAGACTGTAGTATATTTATTTAATTAAAAATATGATATACTTACGTCTTTTGGTTTCGGATTGGAGCGAAGCTGTCGAAGTTGCAGTCGCAGGCGTCGCAGCCACAGCCGTAGCCGCCGAAGTCGATGGTAGTGGTGGTGGTGGTGGTGGTGGTGGTGGTGGTGGTGGTGGTGGTGGTGGTGGTGGTGGTGTAGCCGCTAAAGTCGATGGTAGTGGTGGTGGTGGTGGTGGTGGTGGTGGTGGTGGTGGTAATTGCAGTGTTGATTTCTTCAATTCCAGATTCTGGAGTTTTGATGCCGTCTCCCGCATCGCCTTCTCAGACAAAGCTGATTTTTGTTGTTGTTGTTGTCGTTCGATCTCTTGCAGCTTGGCCTCCGTCTCCAGCCTCGTCGCCTCAGACATAACTTCCATCTGTATTTGTATAAGTGACACGATTAGTGTTTCGCGCCAAGTATATGCGAAGCGATTGATTGATTGTTGATGATCTTTTACGCAATGCGACGAGTTGCGAGTACCCGAGATTTTGAGATTTTAATACTTACTGCTGTGTCCTCCATAATTTACGCGGTTTTACTCTTCGGATCGTTCCTCGAGGCGACTCTCTTCGCTTCCCTTTCTGCCTCTTCTTCGCGCCTCCGGTTGGACGCTCGCACGTTCGTCCGCGCAAGAAAACGAGGACCGAGAATCGCCCAGGCTGGCTGGGATTCTCGTCGCGCACTAGGAGACGCGGGGACGCGTGTATGTACGTAGTATTATACGTATCGCGTCGGGGAGAAAAGAAAAGAATTGCCGCCGCGGCCGATGCACCCGCTCTGTCCGGGACCGGGGAGACGAACCAGCGTGCGAATCGCTCAATCACGAGACTTACGCGGACTTCACCGGCGTAGTTGTTTGATCGGTTGAAAACAAATGACGGCGGCGACTGCAGCGGCTAAGTAACAATAGAGATTGTGTTCGGGGAGCGCGCTTTTAGCGCTCATAGCTTTTTCGAACACAGAATGTGATTGGTTCTTTGGATCCAACCAATCATATTTAATTGTTACTTAGCTGCTCATCCACACGGTTTATGTATTATACAAAATTTCTTTTCTTATACGATCGGTAACATTATCGACGAATATTCAAAATATGCAGAATATGCATTATCGATTGGGATTGTCATGGTAATATCATGATTAATTTGGTTTATGGTTGTATAGATAGATAGACTTTATGTCAGTGAAGCGATTCACGTCAGTGAAGCGAGATAGCGAAAAGAAATATATGATAAAGAGAAGAGGAGTATATATAAACGTGTATTTTGTAGTAATTTGGTAAGGTTAACAAATAATAATTTACAAGTAAAGTATTTGCTGTTTCTTTTAGCTTATAAATTTATGTGTTTAATAGGATTTCTTGAATCGAGCATTCAACCGTGGGTTTGTATTTACAATTCTGTTTGTGTGCCTTGAGGTATGTTATAATATTAAATTATATATAACAAAATATTTACTTTTATTAGGTCCAGTTTCACAAACATCAGTTAACTTTTAACTTTAGGTTAACTCACTCTTCGTCTCTTTCTAAGGGGGACGTTAGAGACAAATAGTTTAACCGATGTTTGTAAAACTGGGTCTTAGCAAAATTTATCTAAAATTGTCTGTAAAATGCGAGTAGAAATAAAATAAAATCTGTTAGTAGATTATGATCGCAAATTAATTGCCGAAACCGATTACATTTAATACGAAATAACAGATTATTCGATTTTTACTGGTCTATATTGAATATTTCAATGAGTGCATTAAAAAATGTAATATAATCTTCATATATATGTAATTAATAATTTTTAGATATGCAAATTTTAACAAATCATGTTTATCTTCTTTTATGGTAATACAGATTTTATGATTCTACTTACAAATTATTAACAAAAAGAAGTGTTTATTCTGACAACCTTTGACAATCAAAATTAAAACATAAAACGTTACAACGTTTCGACCCTCGGGGTTTGGGTCCTCAAGTAATCTCTAAAACAATTCAGTACGCGGTCAATTTTTTAGTCAACTCACAATTCCACATGAAGATTGTCAAGTCATTACCTAATATTGAAACTATGAAAACGGCCATGGCTATCCCATCAAACAACTTTTGTTATAAAGATTTTGGTAAAAAAGGTCATATAAGTGATAAACTGTAATAATGTAAAGTGTATGTCGAGTCAATTAAAGTGCTAGTTTTAAAAGTTAATATCAAATAAAATTAGTTATAGTCTTAACAATGTAAGGTATTTGATATTAACTTTTAAAACTAGCACTTTAATTGACTCGATATACACTTTACATTATTAGAGTTAATCAATTATGACCTTTTTTATCTTTATAACGAAAGTTGTTTGATGGGATAGCCATGGCCGTTTTCATAGTTTGGATATTAGGTAATGACTTGACAATCTTTATGTGGAATTGTGAGTTGACTAAAAAATTGACCACGTACTGAATTGTTTTAGAGATTACTTGTATGTATATATATATATATATATATATATATATATATATATATATATATATATATATATATATATATGTGCTACGTACGTTCTCGCGCAACTCAAGCTTGAATACATCCAATAGTTATCGAACTAATAGAACAAATTCCTTTTTCAGATACGAGGGAGAGAAGTAATAAACAGTGGAAAATACGATGTTATAACTTTTAAAGTATATTAATATCCGTACAAAATTACCTTTTACAAAAAGGTAAAAAAAAGACGCCAAGCACGCGTGGTGTACCTTGAAAAAATCGAAGTAGTTATCTTTGTACCTCGAAAAAATCCAAGTAATATCTTTACTTTAAAAAAACCAAAGTAATATATTTACCTTGAAAAAATCGAAGTAGTTATCTTTGTACCTCGAAAAAATCCAAGTAATATCTTTACCTTAAAAAAAACCAAAGTAATATATTTACCTTGAAAAAATCGAATATATCTATTACAAAAAAAAAGAAATTAAATATATATTATATCAAAAAATAACTATTGTTCTTTTAAAAAATGTATTACCATTAAAGTGAAAAAATTAATATAAAATGTGAAAAATTTTAGTGAAAAAAACTTGGCGCTGCTAAACATAATAATATATATTAATGAAACAATTTCTATAAATGGAAAAAGTACTTTAAATTAATGTGTGAAAGTCTCTACATTCACATTGTAATTATTAATTTAATATTTTAAATTAGTTATTTATTGCTTTCAAATATTTTAAAATTTGGCAGCGCCAAGTTTTTTTCACTAAAATTTTTCACATTTTATATTAATTTTTTCACTTTAATGGTAATACATTTTTTAAAAGAACAATAGTTATTTTTCGATATAATATATATTTAATTCGCGCATAATTTAAAGATATCATTTCTTTTTTTTGTAATAAATATATTCGATTTTTTCAAGGTAAATATATTACTTTGGTTTTTTTAAGGTAAAGATATTACTTGGAATTTTTTGAGGTACAAAAATAATTACTTCGATTTTTTCAAGGCACACCACGCGTGCTTGGCGTCTTTTTTTTTACCTTTTAGAAAAAAGGTAATTTTGTACGGATATCACCCCTTTTTGTTATAGATACATCAAACGCCATAATGTCTGTCGACATCGACAGTTATGTCTGATAAAATCAAATGTAAATATTTTTTGTATTATAACTTACAAGAATTATATCTGAAAGTTTGACATCCTTAAATGTGCAGTGTAGTTTGTATAAATTTATAAATCATTAAAAAAATTAAGACACAAAATGTGGGGGGTTTGTCCCCCTTTGCGTATGTGCACGCTGTTTTTCTCAAGCAGCCTTGTGGCTGACCTTGTGTGGGTATGGAATAAATTCTCTGGTTGTTCTATAAATATCGATTTACTTCCTCAGTTCGGTTTCTTACAATTTCCTTGCGAATTGGTTTGGTACAATGCCACGAGGCTCACGCTATGACGGCTCAGAAAGAACTGTGTCGAAGGAACGATCCTGTCAAAACTCGTTAAACAAAAAACGCGTAAGACGAACGCAACGCAACGTACGCAAGAGGGGCGATACAATCCACGAGTCTATGGCCCAATCCACAAGAGCGCGATCCATTGGTCGAGAGCGCGACACACATTCGCAAAAGACCGCGAATTACAAAAATATGAAACAAGCAATACAGCTCTTACATGTTGCCGCCCTTGAAAGGACCATCTTTCAACAAAGAAAATTACATTTTGAACGTATTATATCTAATAAATTGCAAATATCTTAGTGACTGAATTAATATGACTATAACTAAACGCAACTTATAATAATATGGAATATGTAGCAAATGATATAGCTAGGTAGAGTCTTCAATGGGAAGCAAACACAAACGAGTAATAGTACGCTTGTAGATTCCGTTCGCTGTACGTATAGTAGCAACGCGAGCTATGCCATCATCACCAAGGTGTATCTCCTGAATTCTACCGAGCGGCCAAGATAATGGTGGGGCGTTATCCTCTTTCAGAATAACCATTTGTTCTATGTGTATTGATGCATCTTCAGTTTCCCATTTGTTTCGTTGTTGGCATTGATGTAAATATTCACGCGACCAGTATCGCCAAAAATGTTGCCGCAATTGTTGTACATATTGCCAGCGTGAAAAGCGATTCATAGGTATTTCCTCTAAGGATGGTTCAGGATACGAAGTGAGAGGAGTACCTATCAGGAAGTGTCCTGGTGTTATGGAAATCAAATCATTGGAATCAGATGAGATCGGGGTTAGTGGACGAGAGTTCAAAATTGCTTGAATCTGTATGAGAAGCGTCTCTAATTCTTCATATTTCAAGTGGGCTTCCCTTGTCATCCTGATTAAATGACGCTTGGCTGCCTTTAACGCAGCTTCCCATAATCCGCCGTGGTGCGGTGCTCTGGGTGGTATAAAGTGCCAATGAACTCCTTTATTGGCAGCGTGATCGATGACTTGTTGTTGCACTCTTTGATCCTTAATTAGATCTGCTAGTTCTCTTAGTTCGCGTTTAGCTCCCACGAAGTTTAGACCGTTGTCTGAGAAAACGTCAGAAGGACAACCTCTCCTTGAAATGAAGCGCCTGAAAACATTCAAGAATGCTTCGGTTGATAAATTAGTAGCCAATTTTATGTGGACAGCCTTGGTGGCAAAACAGACGAAGATTGCAATGTAACACTTTATAAATTTAGCATTGCGTCTAATTCCTTCCTTGTAGTAGAATGGGCCTGCATAGTCAACGCCACATTTGTCAAATACCTTGCTGGGTATGTTAACTCGGGGTTTCGGCAGATTTCCCATGATTGTAGAAGCAGTTTTCGGCAAACTTCGGAAACAGGTCACACATTTTCGTATGATTTTTCGCACAATATTTCGAGCAGAAATAAGCCAGTATCTTTGACGTACTGCAGCCAAAGTCAATTGCAGACCTGCATGAAAATGGATTTCATGTTCGTGGGTTATAATGAGATGTGAGAATGGGTGGTGTCCAGGCAGTAGTATAGGATGTTTAGCCGTGTATGGTAAAAATTATGACTTTAAGCGACCTCCCACTCTTAAAACTCCGGAATCATTGATGAATGGATTTAATTTTAAGATAGAACTATTTTTGTTTACAACTCCTAGTTTTGTAAGTGACTTGAGCTCCTCGGCAAAATATACTGCTTGTATCGATTTCACCAGATGTATAATGACTTGATTCTGCTCCTCCGGTAGAATAGGTTGGATGGCGCGTAGCTCCTTATTAGGAGATGTATTCGAATCCTTTCGAGAATCCTTGGGTATTCTTGTATTTCTTAAGAATCGCAGAATATAAGCGACAACTCGAATAAGTTTTGTAAGTTTCGAGTATCGATTAAAAATATCACAATCTTGTGTGTTGACTAATGTCGTTGCAATGGTCTTGGATCTTCTTTCTGGAAGGTTTTGATCGTGTGTGGGAACAGAACTTTGTGGCCATTCCTCCTTGTCAAGATTCAACCAAGGGGGCCCTGTCCACCATATTTTTAAATGAATCAAAGCTTCGGGCATAACGTCTCTTGATAGAGGATCCGCAGGATTGTCTTTACTACGGATGTGATTCCAATATTGAACTGGAGTTAATTGTTGTATTCGTCCTATCCTGTTCGCTACAAAGGCGGACCATGATCGACTGCACGATTGGAGCCACGATAAGACAATAGATGAATCTGACCATAGATATATATCATCCACCTTACATGTAAGACATTTTGAGATCTTATCATATAATTCCGCTAGTAATAAAGCTCCTTGTAATTCAAGACGGGGAAGAGATAAGCTCTTCAGTGGTGCCACTCTGGATTTTGAACAGAGTATATGTGTAGAATGTTCTCCATTAGTAGAGGTGGAACGCAAATAGATACAGGCTCCATAAGCAATTTCGCTTGCATCGGAGAATCCGTGTAGTTCCAAACGTGTGTGTTGCTGTGTCGATATGACCCTGCGAGAAATGCTTATGTTTCTTAGTTCTTGTAATTCCTTTTCGTATTGTTTCCACTTTGTGTTCAAGTCCAAAGGAATGAATTCATCCCAGTTAATCTTGAGGCGCCAAAGATCCTGCATGATATTCTTAGCCACCAATGAAACTGGTCCGAGTAATCCCAGAGGGTCAAAAATTAAAACGATTTGGGATAGAATGCTTCTCTTGGTAGGAGTAAGAAGTGGTGGTAGACATGCAATAGTAGGGAATTTGAATGCGTCGGAATTGCAGTCTTATGTGATGCCCAAAGTGCGCCTCTCAGTTTCCTTGTCAGCTGACAAAATAAATTCTCTTTGACTAGGCAAAGAATTGTCATCTAGTAGAGAAGGTTCATTGGATGCTTATTTCCTCAACTCGAACTTTCCTTCCTGCATTAATCATATGATTTCATCCTTGATAGCTAAGGCTTCTTCTGGTGTGTTTGCTCCTGTTACCAAATCGTCGACGTAAAAGTCTCTTAGCGCAATTATAGATGCAATTGGATAACGTTGTGCATTATCTTTTGCTAGCTTTCTGACAGATCCGATCACTAGAAATGATGCGGAACAAGTACCGTATGTAACGGTGACCAACACGTAAATTTTGATGGGCTCTTGTGGTGAGCTGCGCCATAAGATACGTTGCAGGGATATCTGAGTTGGATGGATCAGTACCTGTCGGTACATCTTGGTCATATCAGCGGTAATTCCAATCGGAAACGTGCGAAATCTTGCCAAAATGGATGCGAGATCTTCTTGAAGGTTAGGACCGACCATCAATACATCATTTAGAGAGATACTAGTATTGGTTTTGCATGAACCGTTAAACACTACTCTGAATTTAGTAGTCGTGCTTGTTTCCTTTCTGACGGCATGATGCGGCAGATAATAACATTGATCACTTGAGCTATCTTCGTCTAGATTACCCACTTCTTGCATATGTCCTAATTCAATGTACTCCTCCATGAATTTCTTGTACTCGGCATACATCTCAGGCTGGGCTATAAGACGTGCTTCCAACGCCTTGAATTGTCGTAAAGCTATGTCCTTGGAATCTCCTAATTTAGTAAGCATGTCTTCCTTGATTGGTAATTTGACGATAAAACGTCCTTCATGGTTACGCTGGACAGTTTCCAGAAATAGTTCCTGGCAGGCTCGCTTTTCGTTAGAGAAAGAATGTGAAGGAATGTTATGCTCTACTTCCCAGAAACGACTCAAAGTATAATTCAAATCATCTAATATAGTTAAATGCAAGTTAACAGAAGACACTGGTCTAGCCATATCAAATGCAGTACAACCTGAGACTATCCATCCAAAATGAGTCTTTTGTAAAATCGGCTGTTTTTTAGACTGTTTGATTTGACCGACACATATAATTCTCCAAAACAATTCAGCGCCTACTAACATATCAATGCTAGCTGGTACATTAAAGTTAGAATCTGCTAATTTTATGTTTTTAGGTATTGTCATATTCTGGATGGATAGAAATTGTTGTGGTAAATGTTGTGTGATCCTTGGCAACACTACGCAATCTATATTCTCGGAAAAATTATTGAAACGCGATTTGACGCATACGTTAGTAATACTCTTAGCGCGAACGGTTCCTTCCATTACTCCTGCCACAGACATTTCAAGCGATCTCTCCTTAAGTTGCAATCGATTAGCAAGTTCTTGTGTTATAAAGTTCATTTGAGAACCACTATCAAGTAATGCACGACATGAATGAAGTTCATCATTAGAATCATAAACATTCACAATGGCTGTGGACAACAAAATGCTCAATGGATGATGGCTTGAAACGCATTGTGTAGAGACTAGAGTGGGAGAATCGTTTAATTTGTCAGAAGACGGTTTTGAAATCGATGACGATTGATCTGAGTTATTTATGGTAGACATATGTAACAAAGTGTTATGCTTCTTACTACATTTGCGACAAGCACTTGACTTACAAAGCTTAAGTTGGTGGGTTGTAGATCTTAGACAGTTAAAACAAAGATGAGCCTCTTTCGCCCTTTTGATTCTATCTTCAACTGATAGTTTAAGAAATTCTTCGCAATGATATAGTTGATGATTTTCCTTACACAACGGACAAGATAAATTAGACGTAGCGATGTTAGCGACAGAAGCGCCCTTGTACTTTACTTGTTTTTGAATAGGATTATTAGTTAGGTTATTGTGAGCTCTACTTTGTATTGACTCTAATGCTTGGCAACGTTTTGAAAGGAAATCCATTAATGTTTTTAAGTCGGGTACATTATTATCAAGAATACTTATTTCCAACGCCTTATTCGTAGCTATGTCTAGCTTAGAAACTATTATATAAATAATTAAGTCGTCCCAAGAATCGGTAGGCCTATGGAGGGCCTTTAGAGCGCGTAGATGCTTAAGAATAGTGTCGAGCAACTCACGGAGAGCCATATGATTTTCCTTGTTGAGAGCAGGCACATCAAATATGGCTCTGACATGCCTTTGAATAATCCATCGCTTATTGTCGAAGCGTTCCTTGATTGCCGTCCATGCATCGTAATAATTATTTGTGGTGGTTTCTATGGACTTTATAACCTTCGCAGCCTTGTCCTTTAAGGAGGAGCGCAGGTAATGGAATTTTTCAATTTCAGTTAGACCTTCATTCAAATGGATTAACTTTTCGAACGTGTCTTGGTATGAGTACCAATCCTCGTATGCACCTGAAAAAACTGGCAAAACAATTTTGGGAAGCCTAATACGCGTTTCCCTCGAATTAGCCGTGTGGTTACTCTCCGAGTGTGGTGATGCACGAATTTCGGGTTGATTGTAACGTTCTAGTGCAGCATCATAACGTGACATTACGTAATAATAGGGATTTTCAAAGTTAGCGCGCTGTAGTATCTGTTGCTCGAGGAGAGCATCCTTATCGACGTTCTCAGGATCTGCATTTTCAAGTGTTTCGATGCGTGATTGAATTGCGTCAAACTGAGTCCACAAATCAGCTAACTTTTGCTTACGCTCAGTAACGTCGTGTCGATTACCTTGATTTATGTTAAAGCTTTCTATGAAAGTTTTCAATCGCGTGGCTGATGCTCGTATGTGAGATCTTTTATTCTTGGCTTCCGCTAACGTTAACGAATCCATGACAGACGTTATAATCCGTTAAAGATAATGTATGTATTTAGACACGAGAGCCTTGAAAGATATGCAATATGTCTGCAGTAGCTATTAAAGAAATAATTCGACGTGTGTCGATTTCTGGTCAATAACGTTATGTAAGAATGATAAAGAAATAATAATTCGACATGTGTCGATTTCTGTTGATCGCGATATGTAAGAAATAATTTGACGTGTGTCGTTTTCTGTTAATTGCGATATGTAAATGGTAAATCGTATGGAAACGTACTCTTACATCATAAATGTGATTTTAAGTACTTGGAAGTACTTCTTGGATATTTCAGATATTCGTGATATCTCGATATATACCTGTGTTATGCCGTATCATCCGTGTGAATATCCGGCTCGAAGGACCATTTATGTGGGGGGTTTGTCCCCCTTTGCGTATGTGCACGCTGTTTTTCTCAAGCAGCCTTGTGGCTGACCTTGTGTGGGTATGGAATAAATTCTCTGGTTGTTCTATAAATATCGATTTACTTCCTCAGTTCGGTTTCTTACAATTTCCTTGCAAATTGGTTTGGTACAATGCCACGAGGCTCACGCTATGACGGCTCAGAAAGAACTGTGTCGAAGGAACGATCCTGTCGAAACTCGTTAAACAAAAAACGCGCGAGACGAACGCAACGCAACGTACGCAAGAGAGGCGATACAATCCACGAGTCTATGGCCCAATCCACAAGAGCGCGATCCATTGGTCGAGAGCGCGACACACATTCGCAAGAGACCGCAAATTACAAAAATATGAAACAAGCAATACAGCTCTTACACAAAATATGAATATATTAGGCAAAGTCAAATTTGTCGAGAGCACATTGTGCAGTGTTTGCTATAAATAAATTTTGTCGAAAGAAAAACAGATTTGATACAGAATTTGGCATGTACAATGCTATTGTCAGAATGTCATAGTAGATCATATATGTATAGTAAAGTTTGTTAACAAAATAAGGCAATTAATAATTTATAATACAAACTACACTGCACATTTAATTAAGGATGTCACTGTCAGATATTATTTTTGTGTTATAATACAAAAAATATTTAGATTTAATTTTATCAGATATATTTGATAGTCATTATTAGAGAAAGAGAGAGAGAGAGAGAGAACGCGAGCGGGGAACGCGAGCGTGACCGCGAGAAAGAGCAATACGTACGATAGATATAACCTCGCGTCCCTCGCACAGGGTGTATCCCAGGAACCAGCCATCCGCAAGGCGCGAACTCTGTCACTCCAGCACTGCACTTCGTTCGGAGTGTTCGGACGCGACGACGCGGACGGAATATTTCTCGACGACGCGGACGTCTAAAGCGGCCCATAACATGTACGAGTTTGATTCGCGAGCCGGACTCAAACGTTTTTCACCACACACACACTCCCGAATAGTCCCGAAATTTGGCTCGTCGGACTCCGAGCCCGTCTCGTAACATCTCACCCACGATATTGTTTACGAAAGCTTCTTTCCTTACGACCACGATAGCAGCGTTACGATAGATGTAGACGCACCTTAATAATTCATACGATAACTGTCACGACGAACGTTACGATCGTCGTAATGAGCTTACGATCCATCGTAACGCTGCGATCGTGATCGTAAGCAAAGAAGCTGTCGTAAACAATATATCTATGTTAATATATCTAACTATAAACACACTTTTTTTCGCGCGTCGAGAAGGCTGACATGTTAGGTTATACTGTTGTAACGCTAGACAAGTGTCACAATCTTTCGAGTTCAAGTTGAGTCAACTCGTATAATGAGGTTACGATAGCTGTCGAGCGTTACAATCGTCGTAAGGAACTTAACATTACAATAAATGTAAACGCAGCCTCGCGCACCAACTAACGTACACGTCAGTCACGTCACTGCACATAAACATGCTGTCTCTTTCGTTGTCATGGAGACGCTCGAGATTGGCAATATCGCTCCCTCGCTCTCTCTCGCGAACGCGATTTATTTATCGACAAGCAAGAGCCATCTACAGTCGAAAGTAGTGAAAGTAACGCTGGGGTATCCAGAGCCATCTGTTGGCGAACAGCCGAGTTAATATATATATATGTCATATGTCCGACAATGACGTGGACGTTTCTTAAATGAAAATTTTCAGAATCGGAATTTGCATCGTAATATCTCCGCTCGTAGGGCACGTAGCGGAAAAATAAAAACACTTTTCTTATATAAATTTGGTCCCAGCTATCCATTAAGCCTAGTTAGAACTCGATCCGTTTGCTGGTTATCGAGATCTCAAAATCTTGGGTACTCGCAACTCGTCGCGTCGCGTATATAGAGCCACGGCTGTCTCGCTCCGCGCGTACTTGGCGCGAGACACTACCGTGTCTCTTAATATACAATATCTCGATTATCAACGCGAGATGTATAACAGCGCGCGTACTTCGGAGGCGCGGACGCCCAGTACGTCTTAATATACTATATCTCGATTATCAACGCGGGACGTATAACGGCGCGCGTACTTCGGAGGCGCGGATGCCCAGTACGTCTTAATATACTATATCTCGGCGATACGTAGATTACGGGCAGGCGAAGCGCCGTCGGAACGTCCGGACGCACGGACCAGTCCGTTCCGATCGGCCAGGATCGTGCGCGTCGGCGCCGAGAGCACTCGGCCGAGACGGAGAGCTCCCACCCCGGTGTTTAGCCTTCGCAGGTACGGATAAAGGTCTAGGATAGCAGTAGCGAGAGCACTCGATCGTGACTGAGAGCTCTCGACCACGATTTCTGCTTTCGGGCAGGATCATGACCTAATTGCCTAGATCTCGCTCCGCATCGCCTTTTTATACCGCGAGGAACGGTAACTACTGTCCCCACGGTGGGGGTTGACAGCAGCGCACACGTGCGTCGAGAGCGCGTGGTTGCAGCTGTCAACAGCGTTCGGCGGCGTTCGGGCCCCGTCGGCCCCGTCGGCCCCGTCGGTGTGCCGTTCGGGCCGGCCGCGGCATCTCGAGCCGTTATTACGGCGAGATCGCAGTTTAAACAATTAAAAATGTGTGTGGGCGCATCGCGCCCACATTTCCACCTGGCGGATGTTTGGCCGGGCGGTGTCCGGCAGCTGTCAGCCGGGACGACGATGCGGATTAGGGTGCATCGTTACAGTTTATTAAGGTGCGCCTACATCTATCGTAACGCTGCGATCGTGGTCGCAAGCAAAGAAACTCTCGTAAACAATATATCTATGTTAATATATCATATAAACACACTTTTTTTTTGCGCGTCGAGAAGGCTGACAGATTAGGTTACTGTTGTAACGCTAGACATGCGTTGTAATCGTCAGAGTTCAAGTTGAATCAACTAATCGATGAGGTTACGATAACTGTCACGACGAGCATTGCGATTGTCGTAAGGAGCTTACGATAATTATTTACGATAGATGTAGGCGCACCTTTAAATATATTACAACCCATCATACATCAATTTCCCAAAAGTTCAAAAACATTTTTACAGACTACATGTGAGAGTTATAAGATTGTAACGATGCACCCCCTAAATATGCATCGTTCCGGTCGTCCACCAGCCGAGCCGCCCGGCCGACCACCTGTCGGGCGAAGAAAGGGGGCGGAATGCCCCCACATATCTTTTAAACGTAACAAAGTCGGCGCACTCGCCGCCGGATATCGATTCGGAGCGACCGATCGATATCCGTAAGCGCCCGAAACATATCGTGCGTGTTCGCGACGTCGGAGCGCTCGTCGACCCTACCGCTCCGGCTCGGCATCCCCGCCACGTGCGTCTCCGCGTCGGCGATACCTTCGCTACCCAGACAGCAAACCCAGGGGGTATAAAAAGGCGACGATTTCGCCTAATTAGTAGACTCCGTCGTGAGACAGCAAGCCGATCCGGTCCGTCCGCTGCTCACGACTCCTGTTCCCGATCCTGCTTCCCAGTTACCAGCCGTGCCGACTAGGTCGAGAGTACTCGGTCTTTATTTGGGAGTTCCCATAAGTCGACATCGCTTTCCTGAGCCCCGGTCGTGCTGGCGAGGTTGAGCGTACTCGTCTCCTCCGAGAGTTCTTGGTAACCAGCACCACCGCTCATCGCACACAAAAGTCCACGTCCCGTACAGAGCGTTCTCCGTACGCCGGGCGTACCCGGCCGTGGTCTTTCTTTTTCCTCGACGCGCACCGTACAGAGCGTGCTCTGTCCTGCCGGGTGTCCCCGGTTGCCGTCCACGTGTACTGTGGAGGAGAGTACTCCTCCCAGTCGGGTGTTCCCGATTACACGTAGCTTCCTGTCGTTTTATCAAGATCCTTGTGCCGCGTATCCACGCGCCATTTCAACGCGCTCGTCTGTACAGCCCCGCGTACTGTACACGCCTCGCGCCATTGTAACGCACACCTAATCGCTCCGCGTGCCGTACACGCCTCGCGCCGTTCTAAGATATTTCCGCGGATCTTCTAAATTAGGCCCACGTACACGCGTTACTTTCACTTTTCGCGCCGCCCCACGCGGGCCATCGACCGCGCCCATCGACCGCGATACAAAGCGTCCCGTCAGCTACCGCCGCGGTCCAATCACGTAAATTCGGGAAACTGTCACGCGTCGCCTTGCGTTCGCCTAGCACGCATACTATACACCGATCCAGAACTTGTATTAATAACGCGACATTCTTGTAAACTTATACAGCGATTCTGTGGCTACCGCCTCACCTATTATTGTATTATAATAACGTCAGTTTCTAATAAATCTTCAATAATTGTAAAAGTACCGTTCTCTCGTCTCTTCCTCCGCGCCTCTTTCTCGACCCTGACCAGCCACGAGCTAAGATCCGAGCATCGGGAAATCAGGTTGTTTTAAGATTGAGAAATTTGATGAACATGATGATGGCCTATTTGTGTATTTCGGTTTAACTTCACATCTTATAAAGTGTCTTAATCCTGATTTACATTTAAATAGTATACAGTTAATTATAAATGTAGATGGTTTACCACTATTTAAGTCTAGTTCAACGAGTTTTTGGCCAATTTTATGCAACATTTTTCACCAACCTGACGTTTATAAACCATTTCCAGTGGCAATATATTGTGGGATTCACAAACCAAGAAATGTCGAAAAATATTTTGAAAAGTTTATTGAGGAAATCAACCTGCTCCAAACTAAAGGATTAAATGTAAATGATCGGTTCTTTCAAGTTTCTATTAAAGCTTTTCTTTGTGATAGGCCAGCTCGTTCATTTGTCAAATGTATAAAAAATTATAATGGATTTTGGGCATGTGAACGTAGTTTTGTACGTGGCGAACGATATAAAAATCGAACCATTTATCCAGATGGTAATTACGAATTAAGAACGGATCGTTCTTTCAGAGAGCAAACAAATGACGAACATCATAGAGGAATATCTCCTTTAATTAATATTAAACCGCCAATAGACATAATTAACAGTTTTCCACTTGATGCAATGCATCTCATTTATTTAAGGAGTAATGAAAAAACTATTGGAGTGCTGGCTCGAGGGTACGGAAGATAAAAATTATATTAAAAAATTATCATACAGTTCAAAAGCACGATTATCATCTTTAATGAGGAAAATTCAGCGATGCATCCCTGAAGAGTTCCAAAAAACAACTCGATCCCTTTCTGATTTTAAGAAATTTAAAGCTACCGAATTTCAGTTTCTCTTATTATATATTGGGCCAATTATTTTTAAAAAAATTTTACCAAAAATATTTATAAGCATTTTATGCTTCTTCACACAGCTATTCGAATTTTGTCGGAAAAAGACACAGCGTTAAAATACTGTACGCATGCACAAAACTTATTTAAAAAATTTGTACATCTTATATCAAACTTTTATGGAAATGAATTTTTAATCGGCAACGTTCATAATCTGTTACGCATTGCTGATGATGTATCATTCATGCAATGTCCTCTCTCAGATATTACATTATTTCCGTTCGAAAATGCATTAGGAAAAATGAAGAAATTATTGCGTAATGGCAATAAGCCATTATCACAAATCTGCCGTCGTTATAATGAAATATTTTGTGTTTATGAAGCACAACCAAAGATATCGCCTCCAATAGTAATTCTAAAAAAATTAAACTGTGAACATTTAAGAAAAATAAATATAAAAAAATTACGATATAAAGATGTGCTAATAACAACAAGATCACCTAATAATACAGTTTTACTCTCAAATGGTGAAATAATACAAATTAATAATATCTATCTTCCTGAGAACCAATCTCAGTTAAAATACATAGAAATTTGTGGTGATATTTTAAAGAAAAAAAAATCTATGTATAATTATCCATGTGATTTGGAAGATTTGCTAGCCTGGACTGTAACTAAGAGAAACAGCAAAACTGTTACATGTAAAGTGAATGAGATCCAGAAAAAAATGCTAACTATAACTCTCAGTGAATTTAAAAAAGAAAAAATCCTATGTATTACGACTACTGCATATGTAACAAAGTATACCTAATGATATTATAATATAATAATGAAGAGACGCAGTTGGCGCCTACGGGCGTTTGTTTTATCTACGTAGCAACTAAATATTATTTGCAAGAAACTTTACGTTATCTTCTTGTCGTTACCTTCTCGTATTCTTTGGTTTTCAGGGTGTGTTGGTTAAAATTTAAAATTACTTATATTACTTATCTATTCTAATAAAAATTTGCGAGTTACATAAAAATATTTTTTGATTATTGTAGATGAGTAATATAGGCTTGTTGAATTTGAAAAAACAAACAATAATATTAAAAGTGTAGATATAGTGCCAAATAAATGGATAAAAGGGATGAGAAAAAAATGACTTAAAAGTATCACAGTCGCATTTAACTACTGCTCAGCGCTTAGCGAGGAGTTAAATTAGTTTTGTTTGTGTTTATTAAATAATACTTATCCGTATGCATGTTAGTGCAGTCCTCAAATTTAAGCTCGCTCCAATTTACCTTTGTGAAAATTCTTCCCCCCTCCCCTCCCGTTCTGAAAACTACGTTAAGATTAAATTAATTTAAGTTAAATTTAAAAAGTTAATTTTTAATAGCATTATTTATATTAAATTACAATGTTGTAATTTTTTAAAATTGTATTACTCTGAATAAGAAAAGTTTGCAATGTGTATCTTCAAATAAATTTAATTACTAAATAAATTTAATATTTTATTTGTAATAGAATTGTGATTAGAATAGTGTAATAGAATGTAATAAAATTTTTTCCTTTACAATTATGAAAAACTAATAATGGTTGCAAAAATTTACATACAGATAAACATAGTGATTTTGACATAAGTAAGGTAAATGTCCCTATTTGTGACCATGACCCTATTTGTGACCACTCGCGGACATTTATTAAAATAATTAGAAGGTTTAAGTAATTCATTTTTGAAAAGAATATTTATCATGTTTTGCAATTAATAAGCCACGGTTTGATATATGGTTTCAGTGATATTTGACTAACAAATACTCATGAAAATGTGAAATAAGGCGCTCGTGTCGCCACCAGTCGAGAGATCGAGCGCATGTCGTCGCCACGTTAGTAGATATAGCGTTTGTCACGGCACAATGACAGCTTCGTTACGTCGTTGTTGAAAAAGTGTTGAAGGACAATTTTGTACTTCAATTATCAGTGAACGATTAATAAGTGTTGTGCCATACGTGAATTCCGGAAAAGGTTGGTAATTTTAAGTATATAAGCTAACTTCACAAATAGGTACAGCAAAACACGCATGTTTCATTTGTGACCGGCTCAAGAAAACTAATCATAACAGTAAATTTCGCTGCTTTTTTTTTCAAAAAAACATAATTAATACCAATCTCCATACGCTTCTAGACGGGTGTAAGTTCCATTTATACGAGTAAACGAAAAAATATTCAATGTATGCTCGAGGGAAAACTAGCGACAACGCTATCACTTCAGGTTAGGTCACTAACTGGGACATCGTGTGTTTTGTACCGATTTGTGACCACGGTTTTACATTACTTACTTGTTCAGTTACTTATTGAGTGATTTCTTTATAAAATACGATAAAATATTTTATTCTAATGAGGTCACTTGATTATTCATCACTAATTGTAAGTAGAAAACAATAAATGTAATAATCCGATTATAGATAAAAAACGAGATCACTAAGTAAATACACGAAAAATCTGTTTTGAGACCATTTCTCATTATTTTGCGTGGAAATTATAACAAGAATGTTTAATTATAACAAGAATGTTTTTTCTTATTTCAGAATTTTGATGATATTCATGAGATTTTGAATTCTGATTTGTAGATTTTGAGCATAATGGGTAAAATCCGAAAAAAATGGTCAGACGCAGATCTCGAAAAAGCACTAGCTGATGTTCGTTTTGGAAAACCAGTAAATAGTATTAGCAAATTGAATGGCATCCCTAAATCAACGCTAATGGCAAAATTGAAAGGATATCGGCCAATTGGACAGAGATCAGGCCCTCCTACTGTATTATCTGCTGAGGAAGAGGCAACAATAGTGCGCTGGATGCTTCATCTCAGTAAACGAGGCTTACCAGTCACAAAACCACAACTGCTTTATAATGTTGCTCATTTAATAAAAAAATTAGGTCGAGAAACACCGTTTACTGATGGACGACCAGGGCGTCATTGGTGCGAAGCGTTTTTACGTCGGCATCCAGAAATTTCTAGTCGCATAGCTCAAAACTTGCCTAAAAGTCGAGCGTCAGTGACAGAAGATATTCTGCGGGGTTGGTTCAAAGAGGTTGAACAGCATTTAGCTGAGAAGCAGCTAATAGACATCGATGGATTCCGGGTATTTAATTGTTACGAATCTGCTTTCTATCTTTGTCCGAAAGGGGAGCGTGTGCTGGTAAAAAAAGGAGATAAGGCAGTTTATAACTTTACGCAAAATGACGAGAAGGAATGCTTGACGGTGCTATTCATGACGAACGCTACAGGCGCATTGGTTTCCCCAATGATATTTTTTCGTATGAAAGAATTCCCTACAGCATCTCGCAAAGTGTACCAACTGATTGGGGTATTGGAAAGTCGGAAAATGGATGGATGACGGCCGAAACTTTCTATGAATATATAAGCAACATCTTTGAGCCGTGGTTGACAGCACAGAATATTGAGAGGCCGGTTATTCTGCATGTTGACGGACACTCTTCACACATGACGTTATCGGTTGCCGAGTTTTGTATGGACCATCAAATAGAACTTATCGCATTGTTCCCGAACGCAGCACACCTGATTCAGCCGCTTGACGTTGCTTTGTTTCGTACGCTTAAATCGAGCTGGAGAAACTGCGTAAACGACTGGCGAATGCAAAACCAGAGGAATTTCCGTAGAGAAGATATTGGCCCGCTCCTCAAAATCGCTATTGAATGCGTAGAACTTCAAAGGGTGATGAGCAATGGTTTCAGGAAATGTGGCCTTTTCCCGTTTTCAGCCGATGCACTCCAATACAATCAACTGCTACAGAAGAAAAGAAATGATACGACCGTAACTTCGGGACCAGAACAGAATGCTGAAAATCATTTATTGTTTTTTGAGAGTAACATCGATAAAAATTTGTTGGGCGAATTCAGACGTTCTAATGAAACTGGAACCTATAGCGGCAACGTTGAGGATTTCAGCCTCTTTTTCTTTTGGAAGAAGATTTTGAAATTATCAAGTAATAATTTTTAATTTTCCAAAATTTCTTATCGTTTAATATATATATACAAATCACAAACTGTGCATTATCTGAATTATTATGTGGATTAAAAAAGCATCAATGTTTTGATACATTATACTCTGATGCAAGAACATTGCTTCAAACACCTTTGCAATATAAAATAAAAACTGTTGGACCAGGAAAATATATGCACTTCGGATTACGTAATGGTATACAAAATACAATAGAAGAATATACTTTATCATCTTGTATCGAAGTAGCTATTAATATAGATGGACTTCCTCTTAGTAAATCTTCAAATAGCTCATTTTGGCCAATTTTAGGCTCTATTATACCTTACGGAAAGGTTTTTATTATTGGAGTTTATCATGGTGATGAAAAACCAAAAAATGTTAATGTGGTAATACATGTATCTTTTTAATATATAATTTATATGCAAATGTGTTTATTATTATTTTAGATAAAAGGAAGATAATTTTATAATACACGTACAAAACATGGATTATAAGGACAAAGATGATAAGGAATATTTATACTACATAGTAGAATTTTCTGATGGTATGCAGCTTATACCGTCTAATTGGTTTAATGCTTCTAAAACTAAGGCCTACTGGCCTAACATTACAAATTTAAAAAAATATGATAGAGCTGTAGAATTTTTGGAGCCTGTTGGAAAAAATTGGATGTTATGTGACGTATTTAGGATATTAGGTCATGCTGGTAAGCAAAGATATGCAATATACATTTTGTGACAAGCACTTAGACATTATATATGTATTATTTTAAGTAATATTACCAATATTTAACTAATATTATAATAAGTTTATAAAAACACTATGTTATTATTTCAGATTCTTTTGAGTGTGGAAAAAAAAACTAAAAAAAGCTGAGACGCAACCAGATTTAAATACTGATGCCAGTGATAATGAAAAATCGAAAAAAGACAGGAAAATAAGAGCTGCAAAGAAGAAAAGTAGTGAAAGTGATTCAGATTCACTTCAGCCATTTCCTACATTGCAATCGTACACAGCTAAAAACTCTAAGAAAACTATATCAAATAGTGACCGCGAAAATGCTTTACGTGGAAATGCTACACAGCCTGGTTGTTCTAAAGTATATAAAGCAACTCAATTAGAAAGTCATATTAAAACCGTTTCTAAATCTACAAATCTTATAAAGACTAGAAAGAAAGATGAAGTACAAGAGGTGGCTTTGCAATATAAAAGAGCAAATAAAGATGATATTGAACAACATATGCAAGAAATTTCCAAGGAAAATGTGCAGCCTTGTGGTACGTGCGTTTATACGATTATTATAATTTATAATTAATATTTTTATTTTATCATTTTTAATATCGTCAATGCGTATGCATGTGTATGCGTATGCGCATGTATGTACAATTATACTATATGATTCCTGTATTATAAAGTTATTAGCATGGAAATATTGTATAATAAACTAATAAACATTAATATTTTTGACATATAGGAGAAGACGAGTTTCAACAATTTATGATAAAAAGTATGATTGAAACTAAATTTAAATTAAAACGTCACGAAAATATTTTAACGAATATATTGACTACAGTCAGCACTTGTAATGTATCACAAAAGGAAGAAAATTTAACATGTACAGATGACATATTAGATGAATTTCCCATAGCAGATTTGGAAACTTTGGAAAAAGTTGAAAATCAATTACAAAGAAGTGAATCGTACAAAAAAGCAGTGGTAAGAAAAATTTTGTCGTGTGCGTGCCACATAATAAATAATGGGTTTATAATATTGTCAAAATATCCATTATAACTTTCCAAATTTGAATTACTAGTTTTATTAATTCATAGTTTTTTTTTTCAGGTACAAATGTTGAGTATGGTAGGAGGACATGATATAAAATCTATTACTCTAAACATTTTGACACGTTCCTTATGTAATGTTGTTGCTACGAAGTACAGTTGGGTTGGCGGAAAAAAGAAACTTATATTTTCTGATCTCTTTTTGTGGAAGATTATATTAAGTAAGTAAAAAGGAGAGTAAACAGATTGTTAATTACTTAACCTTTGTTGGGAAGGAGGGATTCGACTACTTATGACACTGATTCTATTGTAGGGGAAGGTTGCCGATATTGTACCGGCTCCTAAATTGTACCATCTCTATATTTCATATAATCCGAAGGCTTAGCGCCTTCGGATATATGAAATATAAAGATGGTACAATTTAGGAGCCGGTACAATATAGGCAACCTTACCCTAATTGAAAGAAGCTTTATTACGCTCTCGCGACGTATGACGTGCGTCGTACATGGACTCTGACTGTAGACTGCCGGGACTTACTCCCCTCTCCTCGCTACTCTCTTGCCGCTCGTCGGCCGTTTCCGAAAAAACATGTATACATATATATCTCCTAGCAACTAACCAGCACATCCTCCCCCCCTTTTTCTTCTCGGAAGGTGCTCGGGGGGGTGTTAATGATCCCCGGATTTGCGATTGGCCTGCAATCTACGGCTGGTTCGAAGGACCAGAGGGGGGTGTCGGCCCCTCGCGATTACGAAAATTATGCACAAAGCATGCAGCGAAATAAACGATAGAAAAAGGCGACTCACCGTATCGATGCCCGTTCTCCTGGCCGTATCCTTCGTCCTTCCGCTCGGCCGGGCCTCCGTGGTAGCGGGAGAGCTAGGCAGGCTATCGTGCGTTAGCAGGCAAGGCAGGAAGGAGGCAAGCAAAGCAGCAAGCAAGCACGGCACAGGCACTCAAACGTCAGGCACGAAACTTTATCCGGTTGAAAAGTGTGTACTCGAAGCAGGTCGGAATGTGAGTGAGTGCTCCGATCCTTCTCGGCTCGCGCTCCTGCGAAGCAAGTCGCGCGCGAGTACCAAATTCCAAGAGTGGTTAGGGGGGCCACCCGCGGGCGGGCAGCACGAGTCGGGTGAGTCGCACGAAAATTGGCAATTCGGTCGCGGCCCGCCAACGTTTTGCGCGAGTCTACTGACGCGAAGTAGCCGTTACTGACGGTAACGCGAAAAATTATTTAAACTGTCATTGCAGTATAACGCAACTTATAAACTA
The DNA here is from genome assembly GCA_030770355.1 of Harpagoxenus sublaevis. NCBI lineage: Eukaryota > Metazoa > Arthropoda > Insecta > Hymenoptera > Formicidae > Harpagoxenus > Harpagoxenus sublaevis. Next base: position 32,157 of record JASTWR010001290.1, read on the forward strand.
ACGCACGCTATTTATCTACTAACAAGGTGTATGTACAATATTTACATGTGAGCTCCAACCAGAAGGGAAGAAAAATAAAAATCGGAGAAATTTCCTTTTTTAACACGCAACTTAAAACTAACATATTTTGAATCATTTAAACTTACAATGAGACTTAACACTACTGAAGTTATCGAAAGCTTATGACTACGTATATATTTTATTTTCTAGTATTTGAATCGCTCAGGCTTTCTGACTCTGCGTCCACTCCTTGTAGTAACAACATTCGAGTCACCCTTTGCACTTTCGCAATCTAATGGCTCACCCTCATTCTTAAAATTATCTTTATCCGTCTTATCATTAAATTGCTCTGAGTTCGCTCGTTCATACAAACTTTTCGTAAAACCTGACTCTTCCGTAGAGAGTTCTAGCGAATAAATTCGTTGTATCGGTTTTTTAAATACGCCATTTTTAGTTTTCAAAACAAAGACTATTTCTCTACCGTCTCTACCTGGATCCGCTTCTATTACGCGTGCCAAAAGCCAATCTATGCGCCTGTGTACATCGTCCCCTATTAAAACTACATTCCCGACGTTTACCTTACGCGTTTCTTTTTTCCCACTTTTTAAGAATAAATGTCCTAAATATTCGGTACGGAAACTCTTTCGAAGGTCCTCAAGAATTTTCTGTCTGTGTATGAACTTCTTGCATAATTTTTTCCGATAGAGCATGTCACAATCTGAGACTCCACATTCTCGAATTTCTTGAAGAAACATTGATGGTGACAGAGGTTTAAGATCATTGGGATCTTCCGAAATATATGTTTAGGAATTATTCTCTATCTCTCTGTCGCTCGCAAATTGTTTCGCTTGCTGATTCGTTTAGACGCTTTCCTATTCTAAATGTGTGGGATTCGCTGAAGAAATTAGGGCTGAGTTTACATTAAACTTTTTATTCTTAACCAATTAACACTTTCCACATTTTAAACATTTGTGGCATTTATTACAAATAAGATTCTCTTTGTTTTTATTATTTTTATTGTAATTTCTCCGACTTCCTCTTCCTCGGGGCTTGGCTTGCGTTCCGACGCTTCTCACCGATGCCTTTGTTTGCTCTGTGGTCTGTGTGGCTGCGTTACGAAGCTCTACTGACCGGTATCCTCGGTAGTCTTGCTTAGGAGAGGGAGGAAGTGGAGAGACTGGACACGGCACCTCAAACTCCTTTAGGATTTCAGTGATCTTCGGGATCGGTGTAGAGGATGCTGGAAGGAATGTTTTGGTTAAGTTCGAGGAAATGAACGACGTTAGAAAAGGCGGGCCACTGGCACCGAGAATCGGTGAGATTTCACCTAGACGTCTGGCGTCTATTAATGTCTCTTTTTTAGTTGCTAGGTTACCTTCTTTTTCGGGCGACTGGGCGCCGACGGCTGGAGAACTCTCCAGTGAAGGGAGCGACCAGCTCTTGGAGCGACGTGCGCTAGTTTCCTGGCGGCTGGCGCCGGGGAGCGGATCTATAAGGATTACTTTCCTCGGCGGATCCGGGAATAAGTCATGTGCTGGACGCTTTGTGTCAGGAGGCGGCTGAGCGCCGTTCGCAAGACAATCGCTGAGCACGACTTTTCTCCTCGCAACGTAATGCTGCAAGGGCAGCGGCTTTGTTCTTCGGCGAGCCGTCGAACTAGCCACGACCTCTTCTCCGGCGAGCCGGGAAGGGCTTCGGGTGCGCTTCGAGAGCGGCGTCTTGAGGCTGGGGATGTCCGCCCTGGCCGGCTGCTCGAAATACTCCGAGTTTTCCTCGCGTCGGGCTCTCTTTATATACCCGTGAAAATCGGCGGCGAGTATTGACAACGGGGTTGCTAGGAAACCTGCGTTTCCTGAATTTTGCAATCTGTCAACCCGCGACTTGAAACTTCTCGCTTTCTCGGCGACTTGAAACTCTCCGCTTTTAATGACATGAAATTGTCCCGCGCGCATCGTAAGTTCTAACCTCGCTTTCTGTCGCGGACACCACGTGCCGTCGGAGCGGAGGTTTTCTGTCGCGGACACCACGTGTCGCCGGAGCGGAGGTTTTCCTGGAGGCTGGTGGCTGGCGGAGGTTGCCACAATATGTAAGCGGACGGGAATTAATTATCGCTTCTGTATCGCACAAAACTGTATATAAGCTTTCGTATGAGAGACTCGCTTTGCCTAAAATCTTTCTCAACAGTGTCTTTAGAATTCCTATAAGCCTTTCCCACCATCCACCCCACCACGGTGCTGCTGGTGGGTTGAAATACCATTCGATCTGGAATATTGAACTATTTTTGGTGACCTTCTCCCAGTCTAATTTCCTTAACGTATTAGAAGCGCCCATAAAATTGGTCCCATTATCGCAATATATACTACTTGGACGTCCACGTCTTGCTATGAATCTCCGTAAACATTCCAAGAAGCCCTGTGTAGACAATGTGGACGCAAATTCCAAGTGTACCGCTCTATATACGGCGCATGTAAAGATGCAAATCCAACCCTTCCCTCCCCCCTTTAAAATTAATGGTCCAGCAAAGTCTATCCCTACTGTTTCAAAAATCGCTGCGTCGCGAACGCGATCGGGGGGCAGAGGAGGAGCTTCGCATTCCATACGCTTTACCTTTTGTCTCTTCCAAATTACACAATTCGCTATGACGGATTTTATTGTTTTCCGGAGAGAAATAATCCAAAACTTTTCCCGTTAATGGCACATAATTATTTGCATTCCTGCATGTCCCATATTTTCATGTGTTTCTCGTACTAACATATAAATTATATCGTGATTGCTGTCTAAAAGAATAGGGCAGAGAAAGCTAGACGCATCTATTCGGTTAAAGATTTTCGTTTTTAAGACATATAACCCGTCTCTGTTCTTCATTATTTTGAAGGATGATAATTTGTTTTTAGTTACAGTCGTGAACATGCAGTCATGCAAATATTTAAGTAGTTTAATTTCGGCCGCCCTCAGTTCGTTAAAAGTTAGACGCAATTTATTTTGCTCCTCTTTGGTTAAGTATGCTACCTTTGTTGTTTTGGGCGTCGTACTATTCTTTTGTTCCCTGCAATTTGTTAGAAACCTATTCATCCACGCTAAAAATCTGATAAGTCTACTGTAAGACGAGAAAAAATCACTAGCTTTGAATTCTAGATCCTCTGTATTAATTAAGTGTGTCAAACTCGACTTTTTTATTTCGCTTTTTATTTCTTCTTCTTTAAACTCGTGTTCCCCCGCGGGCCAGTTCAATTCAGATTCATACAACCACTTCGGTCCTATCCACCACTCGGATCGCGCTAGTTGCGAAGGATTGCAGCCGCGCGAAGGAAGATCTGCGGGATTTAGTACCCCAGGCACATATTTCCAGTCGTTTTCTGCGCTAAGCGAACAAATTTCTTTTACTCGGTTCCACACGAATGTTCCCCATTGCATATCCCGTTTAATCCAGGCTAATACTGTCGAATCGGACCAAAACGTTGTCTTTAGGATCTTTCTTGTTAAAGATTTGACCACGGCGTCTGTGAGCCTAACTGCTATGGTGGCTGCCATTAATTCGAGACGCGGGATTGTTGCCTTTTCCGGGGCTATACGTGACCTAGCGCTTAACAACCTAACCTAACTTCTACTACACGGGTATCTCTGTTTTCAATTCTCGCAAAAACAACTGCAGCGTAGGCCGATGCACTCGCGTCACAAAACGTATGTAGCGTCAGATCGCCCCTACTGAGTTTTCGCGGGATTTCGATTGTATTCAACATAGGTAATTCTTTTAGCCAATTTAAAAACCTATCCCTACGACTGTCCGTAATCTCCGTATCCCAGTCTATTTTCTCCGTCCATAATTCTTTGAGTAACAGTTTGGGTAATAAAGACGCAGGGCATGTGAAACCGATGGGGTCAAAAACTTTGTGCGTGGTGGACAAGATTTCTCTTTTCGTTACAACTTCCGGATAGTTACTCTTTAATATTGCCGGATTAATAGAGATTGTATCTCTTCCTTTATTCCATAAAACGCCCAAGACCAATGTTGTTTTGTTTTCCGACACGTCACCTGAGCTTTCCCATCCCCGAAGTTCAAACCCGCCCGACATCATAGCCGCCGTGGCTTCTTCTCTAAATGTTTTCAATTCGTCTTCTGAGTTTACACTCGTAACGCAATTGTCTACATAAAACAATCTTTTTAATTTTTCTATTAACTCCGGGTTTTTGTTTACGTTCGACAGATGCAGCTCAATAATCGCAGCTAATAAAAAGAGACTACATGTCAGACCAAACACTACACGGCAATGTCGGAAGATTACAATCTCATTGTTGGCCATCCAAAAGAAACGTAAATAATCGCGGTTTGTCTTGTTTATAACTATTTGTAAAAACGCTTTTTTTATATCTGACACAACCCCGATTTCGCCTTCTCGAAACTTGTTTAAGGCTGAAGGCACTAGTTCGATTTAATTCGGCCCCTTTTCCAGACACTGATTTAGGGATGAGTAACCTTTCTTGCACGCCGACGCGTCAAACACCGGCCTAATCTTAGTCGTGCTATGCGTTTTTACTACTGGACGGTGTGGTAAATAATGGCCCAAATCATCAACTTCTTCAGCCGGTACTGTTTCAATAATACCCTCGGATAGCCATTGCTCGAACACTTCGTTGTACGCTTTCAGAAGACGCTGTGCTGTTAGCCTTTCTATACATTTCTTTAATCTTAAACGTGCAGTGTTATAATTACTGGAAACCGGCGCGTGATCCTCTACCCACGGCAATCTAACTTTGTATCGACCCTCGTCATTCAATTTAGCTGTTTCTTTCAAAAATTCTCGCGTTTGTTCTTCTCTAACTAATCTACTCGCCTTTTCAATCGGCTCCGAAATACCGACCACATCCAAACGCCACAGAAGTGATATATTAGCCTCCTGTACGAATAACGTAGTGATCATTACCGCCGCGTCGACCCTTTGAGATTCTCTCGGTAATTTTCCTATCACAGTCCAACCTAACCGTGTTTCGAAAACTGTCAGACCGTTCTTTAAATCGTATTTGCGGCCCGTTATTAATTTGCCCGCTACATCCGCGCCGATAAGAATATCAATCGGGCTACTGTTTTCTCCAATGTCCGTTAAGTGAATATCTTGATCGCGTAATTCATCGACCCACTTATCTTTTCTAATGCTTTAAATTGTAAAACAAATAGTTTCCTGATCCATTACCGAAAAATTGCACGCATAAGAATCATCGAGATTTTTTAGTCGTATCAAAAATACATCATGTGTGAACGGGGGGGGTGTAAGACCGTCCCCGGAGGCGAGATTTTCTATACTCGAAGGACCAGAGGGGGGGGGGTAATTATAATCCCCCTCACGACTAAATTAACGAAGTAGGCGAAAGAATGCGAAAAAACGAAATGCGCATGCAGCGAAATTAACGAAAGCGAAAAAGCGACTCACCGTTTGGGCGCCCGTCGTATCCCCGTTGACTCCGATTCTCGTCCCGTCCTCGTTGTATTCTCCACGTGGCCAGGCTCGACCGGTCCAGCATGCAGGCGGATGCAGTAGAGTTGCAGGCAGCAAGCAGGCACAGGTGCAAGGCGTAACACAGGCACAAAGCAGGCAAAGGTGGAAGCAGGCGAGGCAGGCGAAAGATCGGTCCCCAAGAGGGGGGGGAAGATCGCGATCGGACGTCCGAAACTTCGTGCGGTACGATAAGCGTGTCTGGTGGTGAGTGAGTGCTCGCGGTCTTGAAACGTGCCGCGAGCGAGTACTTGCTCCCCTTTTTGGGGGTAATAGCTGCCGCCGGTGGATCAACGATGGCAGCACCAATTGGTGAGTCGCATGGTTCAAATTGTCCCGATCGCGATCCACCGACGTCCCGCGAATATTAACAATAACGAGTAAATAACTAAATATGCAATTAATACAAAATGCGCCAATCGGCACTAATTGAAATTAAACAAAGCAATTAACATCAAAATAAACAAGAACAATTAATCAGATTTATATACAAGGCGATACGCCGAACATACCGCCCACCAAAATACGACGTATTTTCTATGCTTTATTGGTTGTCCTCTGGTGAATTGTCCAACGGCAAGTGACACAATTTCACCAGAGGACGAGTAAGAGGGCCATCCGCTGTCCTCACTGTGGCGACCCGAGAGACGCCGTTGCGACCCGGGTGCAGCTCCGTTATTCGCCCTCGCTTCCACTGAAGGGGAAAGGCGTTTTCATTTTTCAATAGGACCAGCGTGTCCTTTTGCACCGGATCAGGTAATGACTTTAGCCATTTCGGTCGCTGCTGCAGAGTGTGCAAATACTCCTCATGCCAACGCTTCCAAAATTGTTGGTGCAAGTGTTGCACCAGTTGCCATCGATCAAGCCTACCTATCGGCACTGGCTCAAGGTCCGGATACGGAACCGCTACGAGAGGCTCCAAGGTGAGGAAATGCCCCGGCGAGAGCACCTCGAGGTCATTAGGATCGGAGCTAGTAGGGCACAGAGGCCGGGAGTTCAGGATGGCCTCTATCTGCGTTATAAAAGTGCCGAATTCCTCTACTGTGAGGATCTGCGCTCCCACGACGCGTTTTAGATGGGTCTTCATTGATCTGACCCCAGTCTCCCAAAGGCCACCGAAGTGTGGCGCAGAGGGAGGGTTAAACGACCATCGAATCTGTTCTCGTTCCGAGGCGGCTTGCATGCAACTGATGAGCTCCCGATGAGCTCCGACAAAGTTCGTGCCGCAATCGCTATACATCCGCGAACAGCGGCCACGCCTAGCAATGAAGCGCCTCAGAGCCGACAGGAACGATTCGGTGGATAGAGAGAATGCGAGTTCCAAGTGAACTGCCTTCGTGGCAAAACAAACAAACAGGCAAACGTAGGCCTTAAACGCGGTCGCTCCGCGCGAACGACGATGATAAATTAAGAATGGCCCGGCATAGTCGACTCCGGCGATTGAAAGGGGTTTAGCCTGGCGCACGCGATCTAGAGGCAGGTCCGCCATGGGCGGTTGCATAGTACGAGGGTTCGCCCGAAAGCATTGATAGCATCGCGACAGACAACGTTTAATGGCCTGTTGGGCTCCCTGAATCCAGAAATTTTGCGATAGGATATATTGTAGCGCTCGGCGCCCCGGATGCAAGAGTAGACGATGGGTACGCTCGATTATGAGTTCCGTGAGCCGATGTTTGTTCGGTAACAGTGCCGGGTGCTTGGCTTCATACGGAATCGCGGAATGGGTCAGTCTACCGCCCACCCTGAGAACTCCGCGCGCATCTAAGAAGGGCGCGAGTTTTCGAAGAGGTTTCGAGCACTTCTGCTTGTGCTCTAGTCTGTCGAGATCCTCTGCGAAACAACACGATTGAACGAATCTAACGAGATATAGTAAAGTCGAATGGAATTCAATTTGATCTACAACTAAAGTTTTATGAAGCGAATCTGATTTAAGTCGATTGACGAAACGCAAACAATAAGCAAATACTCTAACTAATTTATCTAACGACGAGAAGCGATCGAGAAGCGAATCAACAACAGTAGCGGAGTTTACGACATCAGCAGGATTTGTGGAGACAAAGACGCGAGATTTTTCTTCCTCCTCAGGAAGGTCATTAACTTCCGATATTGTTTCCTGAGTGGGTTCGAAGTCAATTAGCCACGCAGGGCCAGTCCACCAAATCGGATGATCCACTAATTCTTGCGGAAACAAGCCCCTTGAGCAACAATCAGCCGGGTTAGACTTGGTGTCGACATGTTTCCAGCAAGAGATATCTGTGTTGGACTGGATGCGGGCAACACGATTACGCACGAACGTCTTCCAACGGTGTGGCACCGAGCGTATCCAAGCGAGGGCAACCTCAGAATCTGACCAAGCGTACGTGGCGTCGATCGCGATCTCAGGCCGGAGAATATTTCCTATGTACTCTAATAAATTTGAAAGCAAAATAGCTGCGCAAAGCTCGAGTCTCGGCAATGTGATGGCCTTCAGCGGGGCCACCTTTGATTTGGCGCCAAGCATTCGGATCAGGACACCGTTCTCGGCAACGGTTCTAATGTATACAACGGCTCCGTAGCCTTGCTCGCTTGCGTCGCAGAATCCGTGGATTTCTCGCCGGACTACGTGGTCCACTGCGATAGTACGAGGTATGCGAACGGAGGTTAGTGCGGGGAGCTCCGACTTGTATTTTTCCCACCTAGAACATATCTCCGAAGGAGGTCTCTCGTCCCATTCTAACTTGAGAATCCAGAGTTGTTGTATCAATCGCTTAGCTGCGAACGTAAGCAGTGTCAAGAAACCCAAAGGGTCAAAGATTCTAGCTAATTCGGAGAGAATAGTGCGTTTGGTGCAGTCTCTGTCCAACGGATTGACCTGAAAGCCAAAACTGTCCGATTGAGAATACCAGCGGAGTCCGAGAACCTTAAGAAACTGGTCTTCCGGTGATTCGAAAGATAACAACGACTGACTACAGAGTTCCGGATCGAGATCGGCTAAGACCGACGGATGGCTACTGGCCCACTTCCTGAGCTCGAAGCCGGCAGTTCTAAGCAAGGCTTGTAGCTGCCGCCGAACTTCACGGGCTCTTTCCTCTGACTCGACGCTTGCTACTACGTCGTCGACATAGACACACTTCTCCAAGACGGCCGCGGCCAACGGGTAGCTCATTTTGCCTTCAGCCGCTAACCTCAACAAGCAGGCAATTGCTAGGTACGGAGAGCACGTCAATCCAAAGGTAACGGTCAGCAATAGGTAATCCGAGATTGGGTCGTCCTCTGAGAAACGCCACACTATTCGTTGGTAGTCACACTGACAGAGTTCAACCAAGATCTGAAGGAACATCTGCTTGACGTCCGCGGTGAGCGCCACGGGCCCGATCCGAAATCTCAACAATACTACGACTATATCTGGCTGTAGCTTGGGCCCGGATCGCAACATTTAATTTAACAAGACGCCGTTCAGATCTTTAGCCGATGCGTCAAACACGACACGCAATTTAGTGGTTGTGCTATCTGACTTGAATACCCCATGATGGGGCAGGTAGAACACAGATCCGTCCACTGGGAACGGCTGCTTGATCAATTTCATATGACCACTATCTAAATAATCCTGCATGAATTTACTGTAACTTATTTTAAACTCCGCATCTAATTTGAAGCGACGTTCAAGTGCGCGAAATCTATTTAAGGCTATTTGTCGCGTGCCAACAAAACAAGGGTTATCCTTCGCGAAGGGATATGATACTACAAAGCGACCGGATACATCCCGACGCGTGGTCTGCGCAAATAGTTCCTCGCAACGTTTATTTTCCTGTGAATACGGTGAAGCCGTAGGGACTTCGTCTAATTGCCAAAATCGACTAAGAGATGCATCTAGTGTCAAGAGTTAGAAAGGAATGTGAAGGCTGAGATGCTCGCATCGACACCGAGCCGACGAGAACCCAGCCAAATATAGAGTTGAAGGCGTCTGGTTCGCCTTTCTTCCCTACCCGCCGACCATCTCGAAGCAAAGATGTGAATATCACTGCGCCAATCAAGATGTCGATGGGACCAGGTCTATAATACTGCGGGTCAGCAAGCCTCAATCCCTCCAAGTGCCTCCACGCTTTTTGTTCAACCTGGCTACTAGGCAATTGTGCGGAGATGCGCGGGAGAATCGTAGCCTCTATTGGGATGCGAGTATTATGACTGCCTTTCGTCCGAATCACGAATGAGGTACTGCCTCGAGTGTCAGCAGCTTTAGTATCGTTTACCGCTAGAACTATCGTACGACTCCTGGTTCGTCCGAACCCACCCTTTTGCATGCAGCCTTCCGAGATAAAGTTCAGTTGACTGGCACTATCTAGTAGAATGCGAACAGGGAAGGGGTTTCCGTGGATGTCGAGAGCCTCAGCCTGCACCGTTGACAGCAACACGATCGAACTCGATTTTACCACGCTAGTCATGGTGACGAGTGGCTCATTACCTTGCGGCGACGAACTCTTTTCCGCCTCCGATTCGGAGGGGGCTCCGATAGCCGTAAGGGCGCCCGTCGACCCCGAGTTTGGCTCGAAATGCAAAAGCGTGTTATGTTTTGCCTTACACGACCGGCACTCCCATGTCGTCGGGCAGTTGCTAACGCCATGACCCGCGCGGAGGCAGATCAGACACAAGTTCGCGGTTTTTCGCCGCTGAATGTCTCTCTCTGGGGGTTAACTTCAAGAACCGAGGACACTTGAATACGGGAGGTTGTTCTTTGCACACCGGACACTCGGCGGTTCGAGTCGCGAGCGACGAAGCCGACGCGGCTTTCCTCGGCGACGGCGACGGCGACTTAAGTGACATGCTTGAGGAGCCCGATACAGATGCGAGGACTCGACAGTGATCCGAGAGGAATTTTGTAAGCTGCGTATATCTCGGTATCTCCTCCGCTCGGTGCTCGGATTCGAACTTCTCGCGAAGCAAGCGCGGGAGCTTTTCCAACAAGAATTTGAGAAGCAAGTAGTCCCAAGAATCCGTGGGAAACTCCAACAGGTTCAATGCCCTCGTATTCTCGATAAAGGTATCCAACAGCGTACGCAAGGACGCGGCCGACTCCGACTTCAACGGCTTGGCGTTCAACATTAAATCTACGTGATAATCCGCCAGATTCCGCTTGCTTTGGTATCGCGAAACTAACGAGTCGTAGGCTATCGCGTAATTATCCGCGGAAAGAGGGAGGTTCTTCACGACGTTGAGCGCTTCCCCTTTTAGCGAGGCCAACAAATATTGATACTTCTCCATGGAGGAGATATTCCGATTCTCGTGAATGGCGGTGTTATATAACGCGATGAACGAGGGCCAAAGCGCGAGGTCTCCGGAGAATTGCGGAAGCGAGATTTTAGGCAGTCGGATAGATGACGTTTGAACCGGGGCCTGAGGGGACACGGTGGTCACTCGGTCGGCACCAACGAACTTCTCGTACCGCCCGATTACCGCGAAGCGCATCTGATCAAAATTCAGGCGGATAGCATCTTCTGCGGTGAACTCCTCATCCGAGGCGTTTTGAATTATTTTGAGATGTGTTGTCTCAAAATCCTCGACTAACCTAGACACGGTGGGGTATCGAACGAAAAAACTCGGTCTCTGCGCGACATTCTCCACCGCGAGCATTGAGAGATCATGAATCTCCCTCATTCTCCGCACGCACAACTCGCGCTTAGTTCTCTGGGCCCCACTCATGATGAATGGGAGCGGTGATCAACGAAACGACACCAAGCGCAAGCAAACGAGACTCAAGCACGATAGCTATCCGATAACGAAAGATTAATTACAGGAAAATGGTCGCGAGAATATATTTTCGATGATGTAATCTAAAATATAATAGCAGTATGAATGCGTCAATATACCTGTTACGACTCGCGGTATACGACGCGAGACTGTGCTGCGTGCTATCTCACGACACGCGCTACGAGATATACGACACGACGATGTGTCGCGGTCGGCGCTACGACACGCGGTATACGACACAGGATGTGTAGCGCGCGGTGCTACTACGCGTGGTATGTGACACTACGACTACGGCATACGACGCGAGCACAATCTACGTCACCAGCGATTACTTACGACATAAGATATACGACTCGAGCGACTATACGACATGAGCCATACGACACGAGCAACTATACGACAAGATATACGACGCGAGCAATTATACGACATGAGCCATACGACTCGAGCAACGATACGACATAAGCGCTTAGTACGACAACAATTATATTCGAACTTCCGTAAGAGCGCTAAATGTTTGATATTCTGAACCAGTGTCGACAGATAGTTTTCGATCGATGGCAAATATGTTATAAGAATTCCGACGTTCGGAATAATATGTTTTCGAGTCGCACCAAAAAAGACTCTGCAACAGCGAGGACAATGGGTCTCGCAACTGTTGAGCGCGAGTCTATGTAGAAAAAACTGTGTACGCGCGGCCCGGCTCGCGACCGAGCGTCAAGGCCGCCGACAAATAGGCGGAACGTATGGCTTGCCCGAGAATATTCTAGATTTGAATATTTCGGGTATTATATTTTAATAATTACTATTCGACTAACCATAGTAATTATTATTATTAATTGTAATAATTCGCGACTAATGCAGATAACGACAATGGCACGTGTTACGACGAGCGAGAAATTCACGCGGGTATTCTCGCCGCGAAGCGAAACTAAAGAGTTGCGAACAAGAGATATCGCGCGTGAACGAGAGATTATTAACACGCCACGCGTTATTGCAATTCGCGATTATAAGCAAGACGAATTCAACGATTTTACGACGCGAAATAAGCGAGAGGTCGACGGTATTTCTAACGCGAATATCCGGCTCGAAGGACCAATGAACGGGGGGGGGTGTAAGACCGTCCCCGGAGGCGAGATTTTCTATACTCGAAGGACCAGAGGGGGGGGTAATTATAATCCCCCTCACGACTAAAGTAACGAAGTAGGCGAAAGAATGCGAAAAAACGAAATGCGCATGCAGCGAAATTAACGAAAGCGAAAAAGCGACTCACCGTTTGGGCGCCCGTCGTATCCCCGTTGACTCCGATTCTCGTCCCGTCCTCGTTGTATTCTCCACGTGGCCAGGCTTGACCGGTCCAGCATGCAGGCGGATGCAGTAGAGTTGCAGGCAGCAAGCAGGCACAGGTGCAAGGCGTAACACAGGCACAAAGCAGGCAAAGGTGGAAGCAGGCGAGGCAGGCGAAAAATCGGTCCCCAAGAGGGGGGGGGGGGAAGATCGCGATCGGACGTCCGAAACTTCGTGCGGTACGATAAGCGTGTCTGGTGGTGAGTGAGTGCTCGCGGTCCTGAAACGTGCCGCGAGCGAGTACTTGCTCCCCTTTTTGGGGGTAATAGCTGCCGCCGGTGGATCAACGATGGCAGCACCAATTGGTGAGTCGCATGGTTCAAATTGTCCCGATCGCGATCCACCGACGTCCCGCGAATATTAACAATAACGAGTAAATAACTAAATATGCAATTAATACAAAATGCGCCAATCGGCACTAATTGAAATTAAACAAAGCAATTAACATCAAAATAAACAAGAACAATTAATCAGATTTATATACAAGGCGATACGCCGAACAATGTGTTTTACGTTCTGATTTAACCCCGCCAAACAAAGAATGAGAAATCTCCTGCTTGCCCAGAGAAACATAACCTAATTCTCTTGCGACATCCGTGCGGATGTATGATCGTTGGGAGGCTGTATCTATGACCGCTCTTACTACTTTCTCTCGTGACTGCGAGTACAATTTACGCGAAGCGTTTGTAAATAAACGTCACGCATTTTGCACAGCGTGGCTAAACTATGTTCTTCCGCGGGTTTCGCAAGATCTTTATCATCCGGTTTATTCGTCGAAACATTCTCTTTACGGACTATACCCGGGCACATCACTAACACGTGTCGTCTCGAACACCAATCGCATCGCAATTTAACCCTACATTTTGCGACACGTGTCCGCGCTTTAGACAATTGAAACAGCATTTTTCTTTCTTTACGATCTCTTTTCGCTCATCGAGCGTTAATTTTCGCGCGTTTTCGCAGACCTGACTCTCGTGACTCGATTTGCAAAATATACACTCCGCGGGCTTAGGGTCTTTAGAAACAAGAAGAACACTAGCGCTGGGTGTCTCTCTCGACGCTTTTGTTTTGTTCTTCTGCTTCTTCGCCTTTTCCTGTTCCGCCGGTAATCTGAATCCTGTCAGCGCCATGTCGATGCGTTCCTCATTCTCGACCTCGCGTTGCAAAAATTTGAGAAGATTAGAAAGTCGGTCGGTAACTTCACGTCCTTCGTTATCTTCCGGCCTCTCTCGTCCGCTGCGTTGCCATGCGCGTAGTACTTCTTCCGGGAGCGACGATTCGACTAAAGGATAGAGCATGGCGGCGCATCTATCCGTTGTCACGCCCAGCGTTTCCAATGCGCGAATGTAGCATTCAAGTTTATCATATACACTCGCCAACGATGCCTTCTTGGTTCCCTTTACTGCGTTCTGTAATACCAAGCCGAGCAACTTCCGCACATAGAATTCTACAATAATGTCATCTCGTCCAAAACGATTCTTTTAAACTCGCGATCGCTTTTACATAATTTTCTCCCGTTGGCGGGAAACTTTGCACGATCTTTTTGGCACGAGACTCCGGGAGCGTAGCTTGCTGCAAATATTGGAACTTATCTTCATTACTGATCGCCGGGTCGTCGTGTATCTTCTTAAACTGACTCCAAAACGGAAGCCACTCCTTGATCATGCCACTGAATTTCGGCAGTTGTAATTTCGGAAGTTTCGCTGTCTTAACGGCGCTGGAAACTGTCCTTGGTACGTCGACCGACGTCGTCGGCGTCAGATTTATCATCTTCATTTTTGCCGTAATGAAGTTCGTCTTATACAGGTCGTCCGATTCAAGCTCTTTCGTAATGGTGTCATTCTCATTCGATTGGAAAAGCAATTGGTTGTACATGGAATGTACCGTATCCAACTCTGCCATCTTGGTTGCAAGAAGCTGAAACGCTACCATCTTTTCTTCCCGCGGCCCTTCGACGTCCATTTTGGCCGTAAAGGCATTGAGCGCCTTCGTGAAGCTCGATCGTAGAATTTTCCTCTGCTTTTTGGCAGCATCCATTTTCTCGCTCTTGGGTAAGCGTTCGCGTAACGTAATTCTTGAAAGATACAAACGCCCTGTTGCACGCGAGCGCAGAGGTTAGATTGTACGTAATTCGCGCCGTACTAAACACTTCGATTGCGGAATGTACTTTTCCCTCCAGAAGGTCCTGTCACGGTCGCCAGTTGTTAATTATTTAACCTTTGTTGGGAAGGAGGGATTCGACTACTTATGACACTGATTCTATTGTAATTGAAAGAAGCTTTATTACGCTCTCGCGACGTGCGACGTGCGTCGTACATGGACTCTGACTGTAGACTGCCGGGACTTACTCCCCTCTCCTCGCTACTCTCTTACCGCTCGTCGGCCGTTTCCGAAAAACATGTATACATATATATCTCCTAGCAACTAACCAGCACACAGATTATGTTATTAAATGAATAGTAATAATTGGTGTGCGCACGCACGCGTGCCCATACAACACACGCACAGCTTAAATACTGAATTTTTTATAATTATGTAATTGTAAACGTTTTTATAATTGTATTATATTAATAATATCTGTAATTGTATTATAGGCGTTGTCAGACGACATATTCCTAATGCACTTGAATCTGATGTTTCAAAACATATAAAGATATGGTTAGCGCATGCAGGAGAAAAGATTGCAAAGAGAGCAAAGGTGATTATATTTGTTATACGTTTTTTATTTAATATAATGTTATTTAATATTTTATTTTACTGACAAATACGCTCTGAATTTATAATAATTATACATATTATTTTTTCAGAAAAACTGAAAAAGGGGTAGAAAATGAGAATGCCAGCGTTAATGATGCATTACCAGCTGAAAAAACATCAGTTACATTAGAAAACTGTATTATACTGCAGTCGCCTTAGATAGAAGGTTGATGTAAGCTATGTTTTATTTCCACTTTATATCAGATCTGTGAAATAAATTGCTCTGTGATAATTACGAAGTGATAATAGTACTATACATTCGAATACAAATACAAGTTTATTTTTACTATTACTATAGTAACTGTATTATATCACAGATTTATTGCTATATATGAAAGTGCAATGGAAACAAATTGAGGTACAAATAAGCCAAAGTAGCGCGTTTATTTAATTTAATTAATTATAAACTTAATGTAATTTTTTATTTTGCTAAAGCTATTTACTTCACAATTTATTATTTTATAAGTCGTACTATAGAACGTAAGGAAATATATATAACTCAGTTATGTTAGTATATTAATAATAAAATATTAAGTTGGAAAAATTAGAGTAACGCTTTATTCCATAGAAGAACCAAATTCTTCTACATTCTTAAATCGAAGATTAGACTAAAATAATATTTTTGCATTAAGAAGTATAAGTATAAAATAAAAATTGTTATTCTACGACAAAACAATAACATAAAACGTTTTAAATATTATTTTGAAAAGGATAAAAAAGGGAGAAGCAAATAACCTTGAAGAAACGTGGGGAGAATAATTGCATGTTTACAATGATATGTTAATTCTTCCAAATGGATAATTCTTAAAGCAGAATAAATTATAATTATTTGAAAAATATCTGTATTTTAAAATAGATAAAAAATGGGGAATTTTTTTTACATGTAGGGTTTTCCATAAGATATAACTTCTTAATAATTTTTTTGCGTATAATAATAGGTTGCGTAAGAATAGAATTAAGAAAATGGAATTTTATTTTGTATTTTTTTCAATAAACATTTTTTTATAATTTTAGATTTAGCGTTAATGTTGAGTGCACTCCACACTTGATATTGCAAATTGTTGAATTGACAATTAGGACAAAGAATTTTTAATACTTTTGTCTTATCTTGCCAATCAAACGATTTGTAATACCACGTGTGGAATACACACCTATCATTATTTATAGTATTACGAACATGTCCCCTCAATATCCTGATTAATACCACAATAATCTCTAGTACATCTGTATGATATACATGCAACATATTGAGATTTATATTCTTGTGTGTATGCGAAAACGATACTGTTATAATATATCTAAATAATATCCTAAAAATATATTCCGATGGACTAGTAATATCTCTACGTCTTCGCAAGAGCGGACATTAGACTATTTTACAAATATTCTCCAGATATCTAAGGCTACTTCAGGATATCTCAATAATCTGATTTCCCGGCAAGATATCCTAACGACATTATACAGATCCACTTTTGCTGTGTGGGTATATGTGAAAACTACTGAACGCATACGTAAACCGCAAGTCTATAGCTGCGCAATTACGTCTCCTTTTTGGTGGCCTTATCGCGTGAGACGCGAAGTGTATACACGAATGCGGAATGAGTGTATAGAAGATGATCACGCCTTTTACAGTGCAAAAGACATACAATAAATGGACAATACAAATTATAATAGGATCAAGTGTAGACCCGCAGAGAGTTTATACATTGACATTGATGCAGGTATTGGGAGGTGCATCAAATTGGTGGTGACGGACACCTCGCGATCTTTAACCTGTGCGTGTTTGAACGATCCTAGCCATACAAAGACGTTTTATAAAGGTTATGATGAGTGTCATCATTGTGATATCTTGCTGGAGACTTATAAAGATATTACACGCTTCGATCTTCATCAGTTAACGTGTATGCGCTATCACATTCAAGAGTACAAACGATTGTGTGTACGGTGCGGTCGAGTCGCGTGCAAGTGCTCGTAGAAGTGTGAGAGAGACGGTATAAAATACGCGCCTTCACGCGAGCCAACATGGTGGACATAAGTCCTGGATGGGATGACTTTTTCAGGTATTATAATGCTCTGCCGAATCACTTTTTAAAGATTGTTATTATAAACAAGATATCACCAATACTTTAGAGGGCAAAGAATATCTGGAAGAAGAAGAAACGACCGCGCCACGCGTATCGGTGCAGTTTCTTCGACGATCGCGAACTCGGTAGTACGTCTAACCAATGAATGTCGTAGTCATGGACAAGGACCGCTCGTTATTGAAACCGAGCCTCCATATGA
>JASTWR010001291.1:0-49723 GCA_030770355.1 Harpagoxenus sublaevis
GGGAGGACAGGGAAGAAAACACTAGAAGGTAGGCTGGATAAAATGGAAAAAAGAGTGGAAGATTTAGAGCGACAAAGAAATAGAGGAATTGGGGAAAACGGAAATTTAGCTGAAGAGGTGGCGGAGAGAGCAATCGATCTGCTGAGGAAAAAGGATGGTGGCTCGGAGTTACAAGGAGAGAAGATCATGGAGGAGACAATGGAGGAAGTAAGAAAATTGAAAAGAACACAAGAGGAAAAGAAGAGGAAGGAAAAGAAAAATAATATAGTGGTAAGACGACTGAATAAAGGGGAAGGTAGTATTAAGGATGCAGCAGGTGAATTCCTCAACAAAGAGTTCGATGTCAGGGAGAAAGTGAAAAATATACAGGTTGTAGGTAGATAAGGACAAAAGGTGATAATTGTGGAGCTGAACAACTGGGAGGTGAAAGAGAAAATAATAAAGGAGAAAAATAAATTAGTGGGCAGGAGAGTATACATAGATCATGACATGTCGCAGGAAGAAAAAGACGTGCAAAAAAAACTGAGAGAGCGTGCAAGAAGTAAGAGAGAGAAAGAAAAGAGCGTGAAGGTAGGATATAGGAAATTAAATATAGATGGAAAATTATACGTTTGAAATGAAGATGCGAGGGAAGTTAGGGAAAAGAAGAATTTTTAAGAAGCAGCCAAGAAGAGAGGACGGTGGAAAGACGGACGGAGGAGAAGGATAAGAAGAATAGGAAGAAGAGAAGTAGAGGGAAAAATGATAAATTAGGTAGGAAGGTAATGTTTTGGAACGTGGCGGGGGTAAGGAATAAAGGGAAAGATTTTTGGAAGTTTATATGTAAGTACGATTTCATTAGTTTGTGTGAAACATGGGTGGATGAAGAAGGGTGGGAAAAGTTAAAAGTAAAGCTCCCAAAGACACACGTTTGGGAATGAAGTTTTTCAACTAGAGATAAGAGGAAGGGTAGAGCGAAAGGGGGCTTTATTATAGGTAAGAGGAAAAATTGGAGAGATCAGAACACGAAGATTATAGGTAAACAAGAGATGGGGGTGTTAATATCGGAAATCGTGGAGGGGGAGGAAAGTATGTACATTATCTCGGTATATAATAAGGAGTGCTGGAATGATTTAAAGGTAATATTGGATAATGTGACAGAGGGAATGGACGGTGAGTTTATGTTAATAGGGAAGGGACTTTAACATTAGGATCAGCGAAATGGGGGGTGGAGAGGAAGAAGATGGTGGGGTGGAGAAGAAAAGTAAAGATAAGTTAGTAAGTAACGGCGGAAAGGGGCTTATAGATTATATACAGGATAATGGCTAGTACGTTCTGAACGGTACAACGGTAGGCGACTGGCATGGAGAATATACGTTTCGTAGGGGCAAGGGGTAGTTCCGTAATAGACTACGTCTTTTGTAATGAAAAAGCGCGGGACTGCGTGCAAGAATTTAGTATAGGGGACAGAGTGGACTCGGATCACATGCCGATAATAGTGACGTTGGAGAGTGGAGGAG
Organism: Harpagoxenus sublaevis; assembly: GCA_030770355.1. NCBI lineage: Eukaryota > Metazoa > Arthropoda > Insecta > Hymenoptera > Formicidae > Harpagoxenus > Harpagoxenus sublaevis. The sequence continues at coordinate 1,500 of JASTWR010001291.1, forward strand.
AGGAAGAGGAAGCAGAAGGAGAGGAAGAAAGAAGGGAAGAGGAGATATGGAAGATCTGCTAGGACAAAGAAGCAATACAGAAATATAGGGAAAGTACGGATATTGTAATATGGGAGCACGGTCTGCAGGGGTCGATGGAAGATAAACGGCAGAGGCTGAAAGGTATAGTTCAAGAGGCCCTGGTAAAGAGAAAGGTGAAAACTGTTAAGAGGGAACTAGGGCACAAAGATTGGTGGGATAGGCAGTGTACGAGAAAAAAGAGGCTGGCGCATAGACTTTACAAAAGATGGAGAAAGGAAATGGAAAGGAAAGACAAGTTTTTGGAGGAAAAAAGGAAACTAAAGGAGCTGGCGGAGCAGAAACAAAGGGAGAAGAGAGAGGAAGAAGAGATAGAGCTAAAGAATCTGAGGAGCGTGGCAGAGGTATTGAAGTTTATCAATAGGAAAAGGAGGAAGAAAGTAAGGAAGGAAGCCAATATAAGGAAAGGTGTGTGGAAGAATCATTTTATGAAGTTGTTGAAGGGCACGCCAGTGCAGGCGGACGATGGAAACAATAGTAATCCTGGGGAGACTACGGGGGTTCAGGAATATCTGGAAGAGGAGATGCCGAGTGAAGAGGAGATACATGAGGCTGTGAAAAAGTTAAGTAAAGACAAAGAAGGCAGTAGGAGTGAATGGTATTCCCATGGAAGCATGGAAATACGGTGGTAGGTCTGTCAGAAATGGTCTGGTAGAGTTGCTAAGACAGATATAGCTGGAGGGAGACCTCCCGAAGGATTGGAAGACGTCTATAATCGTGTTTCTACATAAGAGAGGGGACCAGGAGGTCGTGGGAAACTACAAAGGAATATCTCTGCTTTGCTCGGCATACAAGATCTACGCAGAGATCCTTAGGAATAGATTAGAGCTGGAGGTCGAGAGATTGGGATTACTGCCCGAGAGCCAGGCTGGTTTCAGAAGGGGAAGGTCTACGATGGACAATGTCTTCATTCTGAACCATCTGGTGCAAAGGGAGAAGAAGAATGGAGGGAAAGAGAGTAAGATATATGCACTTTTTTGTCGATTTAAAGGCGGCGTTCGACAATGTGGATAGAGAATTACTGTGTTCAACCTTAAGGATAGTGGAGTAAATATGGAGGTTATAAAAAGATTTGGAGAAAGTGTATGAGGAGACGATGGTTGCTGTAAGAACGAAGGAAGGGCTGACAGACGAATTCAGGACATACAAAGGAGTTTGCCAAGGCTGTGTGATGAGTCCACTTCTGTTTGATTTATATATTGCAGATATAGGAAAAGCGTTAAAGGATAGGAACTTTGGGGGGGGGGGGGGTGCCGTTACTTAATGATAGGATATGGTCGCTGGAATATGCTGACGATATGGTGTTCGTGGCGAAAAATAGAGTTGGGTTAATGGATATGTTAGACACGTTAAGAAGATTGTTAAAGAAAAAGAAATTGTCGTTATGTGTGGATAAGACTAAAGTTATGGTTTTTAATAGAGGAAACAAAGAGAAAAAGAAGAGTTGGAAATGGGAGGATAAGGAATTAGAAGAGGTCCAGACTTTCAAATCCCTGGGTTTTGTATTCAATAATAAAGGAAACTATAAGGATCATATAAAAGAGTTGAGTTGTAAGGAAAGGATGGCAGCCAACAGAGTCTGGGGATTGGGGAAAAAAATTTGTAAAAATGATTTTTGTAGAAAATGGATGTTATTTAAATATTTAGTGCAAAGTGTGCTGTCATATGGTGTGGAGATTTGGGGCTGGGCGGAAAAGAAAGAGTTAGAGAAAATCATGTTAGATTACGTTAGATGGATATATAGATTGGATTCCTGTACGCCGAGATATTTGATGTCAAGGGAATTGAGACTTAAAAAATTGAGGATCGTATGGGGGCTAAAAGCAATGATGTTTGAAGAGAAAATAAGGGCAGAAAAAGAAGATAGATGGTTAAAGAAATACTGGTTGGATAAGGATAAAAATAACTGGGGAGATATGTATAGCAATGAGAGGGAACTATATTATAATAGGAATGGATGGGGAGTGCAAGCTATAGAGGGTATTAGAGCAGCGGGGGGTGATATAAAGTCGGAATTGGTGCACAGGGATTGGGAGGTTCAACGACAAATAGAGGAGAATAGGTTAATGGAAATTAAATATGGAGGGGTTAAAGCTATAGTGGTGTAAGTCACTTATTACTCATTTTGAGAAACAAATAGTTTTATTAGACTTGGTATAATAAATTCCCAAGTTACAAATTCGTGAGGGGAATGGGTTGAATGTTGCTTTGAGATCTGATTATAGTAACTAATGTAGAAGGACGTGCTAAATCTTCCAGTGTCTTTGATTTCCAACAGTTGGAAATGACTTACAACATTGTGTAAGTCTACAGTTAGGATTTTTGGTGACTTGAAGCAAAAATAATGAAAAATTGCAATTAAAACATGTAATTTATTACACAAAAATGTGAAAATAGATACAAAATACAAAACCCATTACCAAAAATTAGAGTGTTATCAAGTAATTAGCAGAAAAAATTATTAAAGTATTATCAAGTATTATCATGTATTATTAAGTATTATCAAGTATTATCAAGTATTATTAAGTATTATCAAATTTTATCAAGTATTATCAAGTATTATCAAGTATTATCAAGTAATTATCAGAAAAAATTATTAAATTTCCATTTTGTCGAAATTTTCTATTTCAACAATATCCGAAAGACCCACGTCTTCCTCTTCAGTGCCTCCTGTTGATAAGTTTTGAAAAAATTCATGATAAATAGGTGGAATAAATTTAAGAATAGCAAGCATGTCTTGTTTTTTCTTCTGGGTAACAGGTCTTGGTCGCTGGTAGAGGTTCCTCAGAAATACCCTTTCAAAAGAAGGGGGTTTTCCTATTTTTGAAGACTTCAAATTCAGGACTGAAAATGGGGACTCTTCCATAAGTGTCTCTTTATAATAGAGTTTGTATGGCTCTTCTCTCACTACCCTAATCCACTGCATATTAAACCATGAAACTGGTTGGTTGTTTTCATTTTTTTTTTCTTCTAGTAATGATCTTCTCAAGGTTGGTAATAGATTTGAAATCATCCCTAGACATCTCCGTTACATTAAACGTCTTGTTTCTTCTACATGCCTTGATTGCGTTGTACCAATCTTCGGGTACGTACATTAGTTTTCTTCTTGCGTATGTTTCAACCGAACCAAAATCCGAATCATTTGGTAAAAATGAGTGACCGCTAACCATAAACTTATGGTCAATGACTTCAATGCTGTTATTGTTACTTGCAACTAACTTCATGAGAAATAACACGAATTTTAAGTTTCGATTTTGACCCGTACACGTATCGCTATACATTACAACATGTTTTGTCATAGAGGCTCGGGTCTGTACATGTTTTGTGACACAAGAACAAATTTCCTGTGAGCCTCGAGAAGCTACTGTCTCATCCCAAACGTACATAAAACCGATGTCGTTGCTCATCTCGTGACATCCTAGGTTGTATACATACATGTTCCTCTTATAATATGCGACAGAAGTCGTAAGTACAGGAAATGGTAGTGCTTTCTCCAGATCGAAAGTAAATGCGTAAAATGTTTCATCTTGTTTAGCTTTCTCCTTATCTCGTTTCAAAGATTCCCGCGCAGCCTCAGCCTTTCTAAGATGAAGTTCGTGCTCGATTTTCAACTGTGAATTTTCCTGCTCATTATTTGATGCTAATATTTTAATTTTGTAAGCATCGCACTTAGCACAGGTGTCTTTTGATGGCGAATGAAAATGTAAATTGAAATTGTTGTTGAACGTTCTTCGATAGATGTGCTCATCAACAGACGTCATGTTTATGCTCTGACAGTGCTCTTTATATAAGTTGTACATGAGACGAACATTTAAATGCGATGGTAGAAATCTTCTGTTGGGATTTTCTGTCCTTGTATAATGGGATTGGTACGATGGGAAGGAAGAGATGTGGTCGCGCACCAGTTTCAGTCTTTCTTCAGGAACTTTATTTCCTGGTATGTGACGTCCACGATTGTCAGATCCAGGTTGTTCTCCCATTCTCATTTTTTTTTAACGCTCTTGTTAATTGCCTGTCGGAAAGGACCCCGCACCAAACCCCGTGAAATTGGACCCCGGTGAAAATGTCTGAATTTTGAATATGTTGTACCTTTTGGGTCACTGAACAAATGTTTCCTCAGACAAAATGTCAAAAAATGGACAGTTTCGTCGTTTCAACCCTTCAAAAGCCTAAGGTCAGACCAGCAAAGATATCACTTTCGGATCAATCCGGTTACAATTATAAGGGAACAATGTGAACTTTTAGTGAACAAAATAGTTAAGAAATAAATTGTTTAAGACAGTATTGTTTAAACAATTCGAAAATCATTGTTTAAACAATTTGAAAATCATTGTTTCCATTTAACAGTGCTTGTTTTTCATAACTAAGAGTCAAGCTACTGGAATAGGTTTCACTATCAGTCATTTGTTTATTTCTTATTTTAAAACAAATAATGCGTTATATAGGAGAACGCTATCTGTTATGATTTTTCCCACAGAATTCAAATCAGCAATCAGTTCTTGTAAACAATAATTTTCAAATTGTTTAAACAATGATTTTCAAATTGTTTAAACAATACTGTCTTAAACAATTTATTTCTTAACTATTTTGTTCACTAAAAGTTCACATTGTTCCCTTATAATTGTAACCGGTGTGACGTTGCGGCGTCGCCGCGCGTGGCAGCGTCCCCGCCGCCGTCACAAGGCGCGGGGTTCGCGCCCGACGGCAGACCGGGAACGTGCGGGGCGTCGGGGTCTCCAAGGGGCGCTAACGCGATTATTGGGACTAATTACTGATTCGCGTTTATTTCTTTATTTTTATCGTGAACGGTGTCCCAACGATACCGGGGAGAACGCCGCACCGGAAGTCGGCTATTGGCAGAGGATTGCGGCCCACCCGGTGGAGATTCGGAGGAGCGAGAGGGCGAAGCAAGGCACCCCTGCGAGGTACGGCGTTGCGCCGCGGGGATCGAACGATCACGCGCGACGTCGATGATAGCCGGACGACGCGCAGAGCGGTCGCGCAACCCCTGCGTGGGGTGAGGCATCGACTCACGATCGAGCGCGGCGCCGCGCTGTCTCTTCTACGCCGGCCGCCGAATAGAGAAGTTGTCGTGATAGTGCTGTCGTTGTCGCGATCGTTCTTTTGGAAGACGTTGGCGTTCGTGCGTGCGTGCCTGTGGAGGACCCCGGCCCGAGAGAGCTGTCGCTGACCCTGGGGACGAGAGAGCCGAGCTGTCGAGGACGAGGCACGAGGAACACCAGACCGGTGAGGTCGCCCGTAATCAACTTTGTAAAGCCACGAACGGACCGCGAAGGGTCGCGCTCCCGCTCTGCTGTCGACGTGCCATAATTTCGCGTTTTCGTAAGCCGTGGCAGGAGACCCGGCGTAATTTTCGTTTCGATTGGCAGTCGACATCAAGCGCGAGGGACCCCGAGAGTGGTTGTCGTGGCTGGTGTCGGAGCGAGCCCCGGAGATTCGCGGTCGACGGCGTCGAGGAGCCCCGGATATCGGGTACGCGAAACGCGAGTGACCACGCGGCGCGACGCAAGTGTTTCGCGAGTGCCGCCGTAATCCGCTTGCACGCGCGATAGAATATTCTCGCTGTTTCGATTCGCGTGAAATTCGGGTAGCCGTCTGGCTCGGTAAACGGCCGAAAATCGGCATATTTCGAGTCGTATGTCGCGAACGGTGTAAAGTGCGAACGGCGTATAACCTGCGTCGCGTGGTAACCACAACGTCCAGCTTTCCCTTCGGGCGACAGAATCTTTTCGCGGGTGCGGAAAATCCCTTGCGCGCGCCCCGCGGGGCGCGGGACGCCGCATACCTTCTCTTTTGTACTTGGTGTCGTATTACATTTCGCGAGCGGTGTAGAGCCGCGCCGCCGTTATCGATTATATTCGCGAGCGGTATAATTATCGTACATTTTCGGTGTGATCGCGATATATTCTTGCGTATCGAGTTGTTCCTCGCGAGTCGCCCTGTTCTGTACGTTGTTCCGTGCGTATCGTTTCCCTGTAATTTCACCGTCTTGCGCGGGATACTAGTTGTCGTTTTATATTTTCGCGAGCAAGGTCAGATTAATTCATCGCGTGTATTTTGCGGCCTGCGATCGTCGCGGCCTTATTTCGTTGATTCAATTTTGTACGTGCTGTCGTTTTATATTCGCTGTCGTCACCGTTGTTCCGACGCGCTAAGTCACTTCGCAAATTCGGAGAGTTACCGTTAACACTATTTCTCCGGCGATCGAGAAAATGAACACTGTCATTCGCACCGTCTTTGTCAACCGACGGGATAAACTTTGTACTGGTAACCGGCTGCGATCGGAATAAAGATATTTGTTACTAATTAAATTAACGACTTTCGCGCGACTTATTCACCCGTCCCCCGCATTCCTGAGCGCTGCCCGGCATCTACCCTGCCCCTCCACCGTTAGGTTGAGCTAGCTAGCCCCTCGTGCCGAAGGTATCCTCGATCTTTTCGATTTTCGCGAGTTTCGGTCGTTGTTTCGCGATTCGGTGACGCGTCGTTGCACGTGTCTGGCGCCCAACAAAATTTTTGCGACCGATCGATCGCCTTCCGGGTACGAGGGACCCCGCTTTAGAGAGGCCTATCATCCCGCTCTCCCTTTTGATCCGCTGTTTTATAAAAATAGTGTGACACCGGATTGATCCGAAAGTGATATCTTTGCTGGTCTGACCTTAGGCTTTTGAAGGGTTGAAACGACGAAACTGTCCATTTTTTGACATTTTGTCTGAGGAAACATTTGTTCAGTGACCCAAAAGGTACAACATATTCAAAATTCAGCCATTTTCACCGGGGCCCAATTTCACGGGGTTTGGTGCGGGGTCCTTTGTAAAGTTTTTAAAAAATATGGTTTACAAACATTAACGCTTTTCTCGTCAACTTGGAAGCGAAAATAGTGGCTTGTAGATTTGTGTACCCTAGAAGAATCTTTTGGGCGTCTTGCTTTAGGGACTGTTTGTTGAACTAATCCACAAATGTAAGCATTTTGGCGTGAAAATGAACCCATCTTCCAAAACATTTGAAACAAATGTTTACGTGATGCTTCTGATATTTTTGCACACATTTCTTTCTACATCGACAATCAACATTTTCAAACTTCTTTTCGTCGACTTTCTTGTTCCTGGAACTTGTATATGCGATACCTGCATTGCGGGCCCTTTTTTGAAACTCAGCTTTGCTCTCATGTTTTTTTCCGTTTTTTACATAGATGCGGATTGTGCTGACCATTTTTCTGAGTTCCCGAGGTATTAGGAAAGTTGCTTCCATGTCCATCACCAACATCATCCTCATCTATATGCAAAACAACAGAGGTCAGACATCTAAATCTTGCCAAAATTAATGTCAAAGTATTGTCAAACTGAAGTTCTTTTCTTGCTTTCCCAGAGCATTTTATATAGAACCATGATTAAGAGTAGGTAATTGTAACATGCAAAGTATTAGGCGAAAAAACTATGTAAGTGACTAACCTGAATCGTCCGATTCACTGGGGACATAATCATCACTACTTTCAATATCAGTCTCACTGTCTTCCATCACAACAAACAGAAAAGGTAAGACTAAAAGTAAACTTAGTTTTAACGCAACAATGAGTGATAATCACGTGCGAAACAACCACGAATGAGAACCAGTTACAGTCACAATGGTGTAAGTCAGACTTGCACCACTATTACTGAAATGAAACGGTTGTTTCGTTTTCATGCCTGCATTATGCTGCCATCTGTTGGCAAGGAAGATGAGTTACAAGGTAATTCACTTTTTCTTTCAACATATATGCCTGTGTAGACTGCATCTATGAGCTTAACTCGATTTTTCAAAAAAAGTGACTTACACCACTATGGCTTTAACCCCTCCATATAATGAAAGATATAAGGAGCTCTATATGAGTCTGGATGCACCCAGGTATTTGAAAATGGAAAACTTAGTTACGATAAATGCGGGAGATAGTGTAAGAGCGCTAATAAGATTAAGATGTGGAAATATGGAGGAAGGTAATAAGTATTGGTTGGAGGACGAGAAATTGAGGTGTGTTCTGCGGTCAAGAAAGATAATCTTAGGCACTATATCGAAGACTGTGATTACACCAAAGAATTGTTTACAGGATTAGGGAGTAACAGTAATGAGATTGTAAATAGATTATGTAATGATGTATTAGAGAAAAGGAAAGGCGACGTATTGATGAAATTGTGGAGGGAGAAGGAGTGTAATATGAAGAAAAGGAAATAAGAACGTATTAGGAGTGTGCGGAATGGGTATGAATGGTTAAGGTTATTTGTAAACCAAGTCCACTTCTTGGCTATGTAGCTGAAGTTAACAAATTGATAAAAATCTTAGTGTTTGAAGTCCAGCATAGATTCAACTGGTTAATCGAAATCATGGTTGAGTCCTTTTCTCGTTTAACGGCAAGGAAGAACCAAGTCAAATTAGGATGCAAAAGTGTTAAGAAGATTGTCAAATTCAAGGTGAAAGTATGAGGTTTTTTAAAATTGCATAAATTATGTAACCGATCTTTCTTACATGACACTAACAAAAAACCTCTGGAAATGCACTCACGGTTTACAGAAAAAAACACCGTTTCACGCTTTCAAAATGGCTGTCTCCTGTACATGATAAGTGATATGAAGGGACTGGATGGAACCGTTACAATGATTTGTCAAGATACAATAAAATTAAACAAGAGAGCCGGGGACAAGGCTAAGAGTCATGTTAATAACAGTTTTGAGTTATGCAATAATCTCTCAAAAATCACATTGGATGACTCTGAGATGTTGGTATCGTTAGATGTTATATCGCTATTTACAAACGTTCCCTCAGATTTAGTAATCAATGGCATAAAATGAAGATGGAGGGATATCAAACAAAAAACCAAATTACCACGTGATAAATTCATTTCAGCAGTAAAATTTATTCTTTCCTCCACTCTTCTTTACATTTAATAACGTCATATACAAACAGACATTTGGATACCCTATGGGCTCCCCAATGTCCCCGGATACAGCAGACATTGTTATGCAGGATCTGGAGGAGAGGGTTCTTAAATCGTTGAACATTCGAATCCCATTTTACCGCCGTTACGTAGATGATATTGTATACGCAGCACAGAAGGAAAGCATCCCAGACATATTCGATAGTTTTAATAAATACCACGAGAAACTAAAGTTCACGATTGAATATGAAGAAAACAGATCTCTCAGTTTTCTGGATCTTAAATTAATTGTCAGTGATAACAGAATTATTACAGATTGGTTCCATAAGAAAACTTTTTCAGGCAGATGCTTATCCTTCTTTTCTAGCCATCCCATACAACAAAAGTTAGAAACCATTTACAGTTTCGTGGACAGAGCCATATCGTTGTCTCACCCTTGGTTTTTCAATAATCTATCATTTATTGTTGACATTTTGCTACAACGGATACCCTGTGGACTTGATATTTAGACACATTAATTCGAGTATTAAAAAGCTCCAATTTAACAAAAGACAATCCACGAGCGAGAATGATAGCGACAACAATACCGAAGACTAAAAAAAAAGATTTATCGCCCTCCCGTATTTAAAATCTGCTTCTGAAATCATCGCGGCGGCAGTGGATAAATCGAAGTTATTTTATTAACAACAACGTAATATATGCAATAATTGTGATGCATCCTACGTAGACCAGATCAAACGGCAGCTAAATACTAGACTGAGGGAACATAAATATAATGTTACTCTAGACCCGTCTAAACATTCAGTAGTCTCGGAACATATCACTTTATTTAATCATTCGTTTAATTGGGACAAAACACGAATTTTAGACTATGAGTGCAATTATCAAAAAAGAATCATGTCCGAGATGATTTATATCAAAGAACAATCCAATGGAATTAATTTGAACAAGGATACTGAATCACTAGACGAGGTCTATTTTGCCATCTTAAGTGAGCTTTCTAGCTTTAATTATAAACATTGACTTTTGCGGTATCAGCCATCTGATATACACTTCGCACTCAGTAGCAGTACATCCTCGCGCCGATAAACATAGATTTTTAGATATGCTCTTCACAGCACAAGACTTGTTAACGCGACCACTTATGTAAGTCCATCCTTTATCTTCTAATATTAAGTAAAAATACATATAGTGTGATTATTTAAATATTTCCGTCCTGACATATTGTTGCCACTGAGGACAGTCGCATTAATACGTTCTTGATTTAACATCGGTATCTACTTCCACTTAATATCAAACTTACATCGGTATTCTCCGACGTTGAGCATGGTTACTACCAGGATACAATTGAATTCTATAGAGGACTGCTGTTTAGAATATACAGAAATCGCACCACAAATTAGCATCTCCGTCAGCTGCGACTCCGATCACTCTATTTATTGTAATCAATAACTATTTTGTATTCTATAATTATGTGCTCAGTGACAACGTTTAATTCGAATTTGACCTTCTTTCCATGGTGGAAGTATACAAGGTGAAGCCATGCGCATAATGGCGGTATCATGGCCAGAGAACCAATCAGAACTGCCCCCACACTAAAAGGCGGTAATTTGAAATGAGATAATTTCAATAAAATGAAAACACAGTTTTGCCAGATTAAAACAATTGTATTAATAAATGTTTGCATCAGGGGGGAACAACAAAATACAACTAAAAATAATAAACTTTTTATAAAATAAACAGAAATGAATAATGTGAAGTATGTAAAGTACATTTTTCATCTGATTGCTTTGAGGAACAAATTGTTCCTCAAAGCAATCAGATGAAAAATGTACTTCACATACTCTTTCTAAAACTAATTTATATTAAAAATATAGCATTACAACTTTTATAACGTAATGAGATATAGTACAGGTTACAATTGTACTTTCATTACATACCACGTTTTATCTTACAATCTTTACCCCTCTTCCAAGCCTCCAACCACTTTATTCTTAACTCTGGATCTTTCGGAAATGAGTAAAACTTTATTTTTTTCATAAAAAGGACATTCGTCCGATTTTTACAATTTTTTACAAAGCAGCGCGGCATTTTTAATCGTGTATTTGCGCAATGCACTATTAATTTTTCATTGTCGTTTACTGTTTAATGCACAACAAGCATAATCTGTATTTACTATATTGAATTCTATGCTATGTTGGTCATAGTGAATTTTATGTTTGGGGGCACTTCTGATTGGTTGACTGCTCCCCTCCACTTTTGAACCATTGCGCATCCATCGGATGGCTTCACCTTGTATACTTCCACCATGCTTCTTTCTATTGCGTGTCGTATTTGTTCATCGGCGATGACTATATCTTTCAATGCTTCTAATGTGAACACCAACAGTTATTTTTATTTTTATACTTTTATTACTGTGTAATTTTGAATGTAATACCATCTTATGCCCTGAGGAAGACCAAATAAGGTCGAAACGTTGGCTTGATGATTAAAATTATTTAAATATTATATATAGTTTTTAATGACATCCTAATATTACTCGGAATATCGGCCGTAATTATTACTTAGCTTAAACAAGAGAGGTTACCCCTGTGAGAGTCGTGAAAATAATAAATATGTTTATAATTCAGAGAGTTCGTTTAAAATGCTAAAATATGATCCATTCAAAAGCTCTGTGTCCTTGTTTGCATTAATACCGATTTTTTGTTCTTTGATGTGTATCATCTCTGAAATGAGCCTTTTATGAAAGTTACGTTCCGTGTCTAAAATTCTCACGTTATCCCAATCAAAAATATGGTTTAGATCTTTTATATGTTCGGAGATGACCGAGTGTTTAGATGGATCCAATTTAATGTTAATTCTATGTTCTTGAATTCTGGTTTTGAGCTGCCTCTTAGTTTGTCCCACATAAGAGGCATCACAATCCTTACAAAAAATCTTATTGGGCGTGTAAGTTTTGGGGTAAGGAGAAGGAGCGTAGTGAGCGATACAACATATACAGGGTGGCCCATTTTAAAAGATGCAGGCAAATATCTCGAAAAATATGAAACATACGGAAAAACATTTGTAACAAAAATTGTTTGGCTCGAAGGGGGACATAAGATGGTGCCATTGATGTGACCTTGGATAGTCATTTAAAGGTCACATGAAGGTCACTTTCACTTTCTTAAATGAGAACCCCCATTTTTCATTGCATATTCTTGTAGCTTATGTCGAGAGCTTTCCAAAACACTATAATAAAGTATTTTTTTATCAAGTACTTTTTGAGTTATGAGGCTTGAAAAGTACAGTACCGCCGGCATTAGCATTACCCAAAATGTACCACGTGGAGGTTGCACGGTTGGATTTACACCTCTGTTGTGTGCGTGTGTGTGTGTGTGTGTGTGTGTGTCACACAGAGATTAGGACCCCGCGCCGGCACACACACACACACACACACACACACACACACACACATACACACAACAGAGAGGGTTTGGAGTCAGTAAATACCGTGGAAGTGACGAACCGCGGGGTCCTAATCTCTGTGTGACACACACACACACACACACACACACACACACACACACACACACACACACATACACACGACAGAGAGGGTTTGGAGTCAGTAAATACCGTGGAAGTGACGAACCGCGGGGTCCTAATCTCTGTGTGACACACACACACACACACACACACACACACACACACACACATACACACGACAGAGAGGGTTTGGAGTCAGTAAATACCGTGGAAGTGACGAACCGCGGGGTCCTAATCTCTGTGTGACACACACACACACACACACACACACGCACACAACAGAGGTGTAAATCCAACCGTGCAACCTCCACGTGGTACATTTTGGGTAATGCTAATGCCGGCGGTACTGTACTTTTCAAGCCTCATAACTCAAAAAGTACTTGATAAAAAAATACTTTATTATAGTGTTTTGGAAAGCTCTCGACATAAGCTACAAGAATATGCAATGAAAAATGGGGGTTCTCATTTAAGAAAGTGAAAGTGACCTTCATGTGACCTTTAAATGACTATCCAAGGTCACATCAATGGCACCATCTTATGTCCCCCTTCGAGCCAAACAACTTTTGTTACAAATGTTTTTCCGTATGTTTCATATTTTTCGAGATATTTGCCTGCATTTTTTAAAATGGGCCACCCTGTATAAAAAAATAATAGAAGTCATATATTGTCGGAAATAACGACTAACACACTACAAATATTCGAAGTCGTCGGGAAACAATCAGTGCTCTATTGCTTACGGAACGGAATGATTTTCTCTCGGAGAGGTATTACATGTCGACTCAGATTCACGACAGATCTCTCCGGCGAAAGGTATTTTGAATTATTATTGCCAAATGGCGTCTCCGGCATTCGCCGCATCCTCGTGGTCCGAACCCCGCTGGGTTGGCACTCTCACCGCAAGATCTTCCTTATACGACCGATCTTTACGCAACAATCTTCGCTAAACGAGACGATAACGCGCTACAATATTGCACGGAATTATTCACAACAACGCGCGATACGCGCTAAACTATCGCCCCACGAAACAATACGCGAGATTACACGACAGTCGCTATACGCAATAACACACGACACAATCGCAACACGAGTCAAAACACAAGATCGTTGCATGAAATTGTGCGCGACATCAGCACGACAATCGCTACACCGTCACTCAAACGCAACACGCAAATACACCACACGATCGCTACACGAAACGATGCACGAGATCCGTGAAAATCGTCGATACCGAATCGTTACCGTCTTTATCCCGAGCGACTGAATCTACGGAAAGCTACACAACACAATAATACGCGGTATATCTACGAACAATAGATAGACTATTTACAATGGTGACTGTCGGCGGACGGCGGTAGAGTTCTCGAGAAGGAGCTGTTGGGATCCGCATTCGGCCGGCCCTCCTCGTAATACTTCTAATATGGTAAACGGTACTTTACTCTATAGCAAATCTCTCGGCATTCCGGAGACACTATTTACTATAACCAAAAAGAGCCTCGGCCTTGATCGGATCTCCCAAACAAAGGTACGATAACTACCTGAGTGGTGGCATTACAATACTTGATCGCTGCCGAAATCCGGTCGTCCTGGGGTGCGTTCCAAAGTTCAACCTTGGTTACCACAGCCCATTCCAAAATGGCCAATATGGTGGGGATTGGTTAACTCAATGGTAGCCACGATCATGTATATGACCATGATGGTACTGATGGTAGCAGTATAACGTCGTTCCAAAACTCGCAATTGGTCAACCACTAAAGTAACTTTCTTACCTTATAAAATTGAGAGGTTTTTTGGGTTACCACAGCCAAAACGCGGGAAAAGTACGCAACGCATGAACCATATAAACTTAGATAAACAATATAACCCATACAGTACAAATATTTTTTTAAATCATTTACAAAAATATTTTTAGAATGTTTCTATGTCCGTTAGATCATGTCAAAAAAATATTTTCAAAAATGTTTTTAAAAGATTGCATACAAATATATTCAATAATAAAATTGAGAATTTTAATCGAAGTAACTGGCAATCACGATATACGCGTTTTTAAGACTTGAAATTTATTATAAACTAATAAATTTATTATAAACTAATAAATTTTTCAAATCCTTTTCGTGTATTTCCAAGTACACGAATTTCCAACCTACTAAACTGCGTGCCAACCGATTTGTCAGACTTTAAAACACAGTTTCGTTGGAGAAGTAAAAATCCCCTACCCCCCTGATTGAAAGAAATTATTGCGAAAAATATTACCTCAGCCAGGGTTTGAACCTGGAACCTCCCGTATACCGTGCGGGTGTCGTGCCAATTTTTTAGAAATATTGCTCCGAAAAATAAAATCCACTTCTAAAGAAAGGCATTTCAATCGAACTCGAATGTATCGATTGGTTCTCTTGTTGCGCTTACTTCGTGAGCGACTGTGATTGTATATTTTGACAGTAGTGTGTATCAAGTGTTAATAGTAATAATAGTGTTATAGTATAACGGCCTGTTTTTTGTAAAGAATTGAACTCAGACTTAGCTCGCCGGATCAGGGTTCGATGGTAAGCCCAGAAACAGTAGTCAGGATTTCAATTTACACACAAACGTTTATTCGCTATTAAACATCAAGCTTGCTTGCCCGCGCGCAATAACGATACGCCGGGTTAGGAGAACATTGAGTGACGCGTGCGCGGCAAGTTTGAGACGGGCAAGTGCGCACGGCGCGGTATTACAAGAGGTGCAAGTGCACACGGCGCGATAGTTACAAAATGTGCCAGTGCACCCGATACGGCATTCATACGATATGCAAGTACGCACGGCGCGGTATTATAAGATGTGCGAATGCACACGGCGCGGTATTACACGGAGACGGACGCGATAGGTACAAGAGGTGCAAGTGCACACGATACGGCATTTACAAAATACGCAAGTGCGCACGGCGCGGTATTATAAGAGGCGTGGACGCACACGGCGCGATATTACACGGGGACGGACGCGATATTTACAAGATGTGCAAGTGCACACGATACGGTATTTACACGATATGCAAGTACGCAAGGCGCGGTATTATACGATGTGCGAATGCACACGGCGCGGTATTACACGGAGATGGACGCGATATTTACAAGATGCGCAAGGATGCGGTTACGAGGAACGGTCGGTCCGATGCAAGCGGGTCGGCCGTCGGGTTCGGGAATCCGGAGCTCCGGTGACAAGATTCGCTTGTCACGAGGCCGAGCTTTCTCGACCCCGCTTTGCCGTTGCGACCGAGGCTTAGTTCACGGGATTTCGGGCGACAACCAAGAGTTCTTGGACGAGGCACAGATCGCTGTACCCCGTTTGAGAGTCGTCCTAGGAAGCGTTGGATAGGTATCTTCTTCTCGGGAGCAGCGAAACCGGTGCTGGTCTCGAGAAAAAGGCGTCTTTTGGCCGCGACGCCGATCTTTTATACCCCTCCGAAGCGGTGTCGGTGGGGAGGCCGATTTCCCCCGCGCGAGCCGTGCGGCGGTCGGAGCGGGGCGGGCTTACGCGCACTCGCGCTCGGCGGCGCTCGGCTCCCGTCGGCGTTCGTCGGGACTCCGAAGGGATATCGGTGCCGCGAGCCGGTAATTGCTTGCGCACACGACATATCTTTCGGGTAATTAAAAAAAGAGTGGGCGCACCGCGCCCTATCTTCGCCCGACGGGTGATCGGTCGGGCGGCATCCGGCGGGTGTTAGCCGGGAGACGATGCATTAAAAGGGTGCATCGTTACAATAGTAACAGTATATTTAAGGCTAAATAGCGCGCGCGTCTGTGATGTCTAGTATATTTAAATTTTAAATCTTATTTTATAAGGTAAGAAAGTTACTTTCGTGGTTGACCAATTGCGAGTTTTGGAACGGCGTTATACTGCTACTATCAGTACCATCACGATCATATACATGACCGTAGCTACCATTGAGTTAACCAATCCCCGCCATATTGGTAATTTTGGAACGGGCTGTGGTAACCAAGGTTGAATTTTGAAACGTACCCCAGGATGGTTCCTCTTTCGCTCAACGGCCCGCAAGACAGGATCACGCCAGGCCCCCGCACCTGCGCACCAAGCTCGTGAAAATTCCCACGTTGATCCGCCCTGGGCTGCGTTCGAAAACGTCCCATGCGAAGAGCGTATGAGGTGGCCCGGGGAAGTAGTGGGAGTCAGGGGATTGTTGGTTTTCGAATGCAGCCCAGGGGAGTTTTGAACGGCTGCTCTCCCTAACCTATGTTTCGCATCGCGCAATTCGCGAATATTGTAATATTTACAGTTGTTGCTATTGTAATAAACGTAATTAAAATGTTAAGTACATATATTATTATGAACAATAAATTTTGTTATTTCTGTAAACGTAAAGCACCTTCGTGCATCAATTGCTAAAAAAAATCTCTTGTGTAATAGGCAACAGAAGAGATCCCTTTAAGAAATTGAGAGAAGTATAAGGGGTGTGTGAAGTTAGCACCCCAACATTACAGTTCCGTAGTTCTGATCGGAGTTTCCGCTTCATTTTAAAGAAATTAAAAGTTTCTTATAGTTTTTAAAAGAGGTCTGCCGATTAAAGGCTAAGAATTAATATTTAAAAAATGGGGTGCTAACTTCTTATTGAATTTTGAAATCAAATGGTTCTGAATAGCCTAAACGCTTTATTTTGCGATTATCTGAAATTCCTGATACATAAAAAAAAATTTTGATTGATTAAAAAAAATAAATTTTTGAAAATTTGGTTTTGAGATCGAATAGTTCTGAATAACCTAAACAATTCATTTTGCTCTATTACCTAGAGTTCCAGATAAATAAAAAATTTTTGATTAATTAAAAAAAATTTTGGCGGAAGAAAATTTTCGCGATTATCGTTCAAATATCTGGTATCTTGCAAACCGTTGGTCTGATCGCTTTGTATCATAAGACTTTTTGTCATAACTCGTTGAGAATTAGCCAGAACGCTCGTCAGAACTACTCGAAACTCTGGAAAAAATTTTGTTTATTATTTCCGCGACATGAGACTTGTTTGTGTCATATTACATTTGTAACTCGTGTTATTTACATTTCAGACAATTTGGTACAATACTGCAGTCACCGCGTGCGCATTTGTTATTTATTTTTATATTTCGATTTTGTCATATTCAAAATGTATACACCTACTGCGCGTGTCTTATTTTTTATTTTATGCGACTTTAATTTTAACATTTTTCCAGCTACTACGCATGTGTTAGTCATTTTTTCACTCGGGCGATTTTGATTTCTGCTAAGACTTCATATATGCGGTTGAACTCCGGTAAATGCTGTGGTGACCAATCAGGAGACACGCGATTGTCGGAACCTGCCTGCCGGAGCCCGCGACATGCGCTTGGCTCCTGATTGGTCACCGGAACATTTGCCGGAGCTCAACCGTACATATATGGAGTCTTAGCATTGCCCTACTGTGTGTGAATACGCCCGTTGTGTGAATATGCCCTACTGTGTGTGAATACGCCCGTTTTGCAAGTACGAACCTCGACTGGTTCCATGATTCACCTTTGTGCGTTTATCGCGGCTTTGTTACCACGAGGGTTGTAATTAGGAGCGCGTAAGGGAATAAAATTCATTGTTTCGTGGTCGTGCAGAGAGAAGGTGACTGTCGTACGGCTCCCGACAAGAGATACGGTAAGTTTAGATAAACTTTGTGTTTTATAATTGTAGACTACACGCGAGGATATGTAGGTTACATGTAAAAACAGGTGTGCGTTTTTCGTATGTGCGCAAATGTTTTATTCATCACATTCATATCGCGTCTAATAACTCGCATTCTTTTGCAGTGGAAAAATGGCCAGAACGTCCGGCGATAGCCTTTTCAAAAAGGAGTGGTTGCGCCGAGCCGAAGACGTCCTCAACCATCAAGGCGCGCAAAACCGCATGGAGAGCGGGATTCTTAATTTGTCTAGAGATCTGGCAGTGGAGCGACTGCATGGCGCCATCGCCAGGGCGGGCGGTGGCGCAGCTGGTTGCTCAGCTGCAATCAGATGCGTCACCGAATTTCAAGAAAATCGACCCGTAATACCAGAAGGGACATAACTGCCCGTTCTTTCTTCGTATACGTGCGACGGCCAATGCGGCGACACTACGTGCCGTGGCCGCCACACGGTGATGCCGGTGGAATACGAACAAGCCGATCGGTTGTTCCATTTGCGTAGAAATCTTCCTACCTCCCGACGTAGGACAATACGGCCCGACGTGAGGTATCATTCGTGGTTCCGTATGGAGGAACGACACGAATGGTACCAAAACCATATGTCCACCGAAAAAATGGTTCAGCAAGTACGTCGAGGTTCATCTCTGATGAAAACAGAGATGACATATTTTAGCAAGCTGAACATGATGGCAAGGTGGCTGGAGGAGCCGGAGAGGCCGAATAAAGAGGACAGGGACATCGATGTCCCTGTCATAGAAATCCCGCCGGTAAGTATCTTATTTTCGGTTTGTATAATTATATATCGATACCGTGTGCATTTTGTAATAAGCATGTTCTTTCTTTTCAAGCTGTTACCTAATGAGGATTTCTTGGTAACGGACGACGAAGAGGAAAGCCTTAACATCATGGTAATGACAATACACTAGAAACGGCGCCGGTAAGTATCTCTCATTTTCTATTCGTATAATTATTTACTGATTGTCTTAAACGACGAGTAGTTGTGCGTCGCGCAAAGGGGCGCGGTAGGTATATTTAATATTTTCTGTTGTTATATTTATATATCTGATTTTTGTGTAATGTAATAAACATGTTATTTTATTTTGCAGGCAGATGGCCGGTTTCTTTTAAGCCTTAGGCGCAAGGGCACAAGGGGACTTTTTTTTACATTTTCATGAAAAATGTGCGCCTTTTTCATTTTTTTATTTTACATTTTTTATTTTATTTTGAGGGCATATGGCCGTTTTTTTCCCCTTAGGCGCAAGCGCACGAGAAAACGGTTTTTTTACATTGTGCCGCAAAATATGCGCTTTTTTTTGTTTTTACACTTTCCCTATACCTTTTTAATCTTATTCCTATCCTTGTGTTCCCATCCATACCTATCCTCTCCTCTCCCCCCCGCAAATGTGGCTGTCACCTTGTCGTGGTGGCGAAGCTTGTGTGTGGTGAGTCCTCAAAGGGTACACAAACTAAGAATGACCACAGATATTTCTAAGTTTTCTGGGCTTTTGAAGAAAGCAAATCACACAGACTGGACGACGGCGATGGCAGCAACGACGAGGACGGGGACGAGAACGACGAAAACGACGGGGAGTTAGGCGAGGATGGCGAGGAAGGCGGCAATCACGAAGACGGCGGCGGCGGCGACGACGAAGAGGAGCCTGCGTTTAAAGATACAAATCCATGGGACGCTCGTTTCAGCGTTGCACGTGATCACGTGATTTCGACTGAACGCTAGCGTAAGAAAAACAAAGCTGGATTTCCTCAGGTTCAGCGTCAAACCGTACTGTTGGTCGTAATGTGCTGTATTGTGCCAGAAAATCAAAATGAAATTTGTAGATGTAAGTAATCTATTAGTTATTAATTAATTTAAACTTATTTTAAATGAATCAATTTTTTTATTATTAAAGGCAAAATATAAAAAATGAGAATAGAGAAATATACATTTCCTTCTTGATTTGGAACTAAAATTCATATTATTGCATATTGTGATGTGCAAAATACGAAAATAATTATGTAATAATTGAATATGTTGTCCAATATATACTATAAAAAGGGCAATAAATTAATGCTTTTTGTAGTTATGATAAGTTTATCAGAGAATTGGCATTATTATATTTATTTATTTATTTATCGCGAATCACGAACCACGAATCGCGCATAGTCTGTCGCCAGCCTAAGCGGGTCTCCCCGGTTGTTACGAGAATACGTGTTAGCAGCTTTACATCTCCCGGCGGACTGACCTGGATCGCTCGCTCGCAACGGCGTACTTCCCCTCCTAAGGAGGTTACCCCACTCTTGTTATTCTCGAGTGGTCAGGTGATCATGGCCTGATCGCAACTACGCATGAAATAAACAAGTCCGACAAACACGCAGGAATGTCTTGGGACTTTCTAATGTATTTCACGATTATAAGAGCTTGCTCGCAGCAACATTATGAGAATGCTCGCCTCGAAATATTATCTCGACATGTATGATTTTCCGGAGATTAGGATTCTACGACGCAAAACATTATCTCGACCACGCACGGCGATCGCATTTCGCATGTGCCATCGTTACAAGTTGATATATACGGATATCACGCGTTTTCGAGTTGGAGATGCTCGTGCAAGTATCTCGCTGCACAGCGGAGGTACAGCGATAAGACTGCGATAACCGCGTTACCCCAGCGTCCCGCGAACACCCCTATATCGCTCTTTTTCTCGTACGATGCGCGTGCACTGATTTCTTTGCATGCCGGTCGGATTACTACGGGGCCCGGATATTCATGCCTATAGGCCTCTCACAAACCCGCCTGTATCGATCGATTCGCGATATTAAGCTCGTGCAGCGATTTTGTTGCAGGGAGGTCGGAGTCGGTCGGGATCTTGATATTTTTTTTTTTACGCGGGGAAATCTTCGACTACTGGAATCCCCAAGACTTACGTCCCAGGTTTCAACCAGTAGCCCCCTCGGTGTTGACGAGGAGGGGGAAGACCCCCCGCCTCCGGGGAGAGGCAGGGAGAGTGCCGGATTTTTACCAGCTAAAACCCCGCGGGTCTCCGTCCCGGCGCGTTTGCGATTGGGGAGGCTCCAAGAATTGCACTGATTCATCTGGAGCTCCCCCCGCGCCGCGCCCACTGGCCTGGGCGTCTATCCCGGGACCAAACTGGTCCCCGGTTTTAAAATTAGACCAACAGCTCTCACGTCGCGGATCGGAGGGACACCTGCTCCGAACCGCCACCCTCGCACTGGGGGGTTGTAGTTCCGGGCGCGCGGTGACTCCGCCCGCGCGCCCGCACCCCCAGTAGCCACCCACCATTTCTCGCCCCCGGTATTCATGAGGGGGAACGAGATAGGAGAGGTGCTTTCTCACCCCCCCCCCCATGGAAGGAGGGGGGCGTTGCTTCCTCATTCGGAAACTCCCACGCATTCCGACAAGCGCACATGGACGCGCCCGATGGGAGGGGGAACAGGATGCCTCTATCTGAGCACCCCCCCCCCCCCCGCGGCGTCATATGTCCGCCCCGGCCGGGGCAGCGGCGAGGGGGCCGCAGCGTGACAATCGCGACGGCAACAACACCCCATCGCCGCTGTCGCTCCCCGTCTCGACGATCGGGGCCACCGACGCGGAAGCGCGGCGGCGCAACACGCGCCGGCGCCTTCTCGGTGGCGGCGAGGACGACGACCCCCCGCCGTCCGCCCTCCTCGGGGGGGGGGGGGGCGAGCCGTCGCGAGAGCGCCGTCGGCGCAGAGCACGCCGACGCTGGGGTGGCGGCTGCGGCGGCTGACCACCATCGCCAGAACCCCCGTCATCTGAAGAAAGAGGGGGGGGGGCAATTTCACCCCTCCTTATCCGCTCCGCCGCCTCCTTCTGCGACATTACACTGCCGCAGAAGGAGGTGAAAGCTCTCCACTTTTCCTCTCCCTCAGGCCCGACCGCCGCCGCGACGACGGCCGAGAGGGAGAGGTCCCTCCCGATGGCTGCCCGAAGGACACGGCGCTGCTCCTCCCATGCTGGGCAGGATTCTAACGTGTGCTGCGCCGTGTCTGCCTCTTCCGGGCAGTGATGACAGCGCGGGGTGCGCTCCTTCCTGATGCGGCACAGGTATTCGCCGAAACAACCATGTCCCATGAACACCTGCACCGCATGAAATGTGTGTCCACGTCCCTTACGCTCTGCCCATTCCTTGAGGAATGGGCAGATGGCCTCCCTGACCCTCCTCCCCGCTAAGCGGCGATCCGCGAGCCTAGCGCCCCACTCGCGGAGGAGGGTCTCGCGGGCCTGGAGCCTTAACGCGGCCCTCGCCCTCGGCACCACAGTGCCGCCCCCCGACTCGATCCGCCTAATCCTCCTGTAGGTGCTCGCCTGAGCGTTGGCGAGCAGATCGATCGGGGGGATACCCGCGAGGGCCGTCGCCCCCACATGCGAGGCGGTCCTGTACGCCCTGGCCGCCCGATTAGCGATAATTCGTTGGGCGGCCTCCAGCTTCCGTCGTAGGCGGACGTCACCCGAGACCTCGTCCGCCCACACGGGCGCTCCGTACAATATCACGGATTGGACCACCCCTGCGAAGAGGCGACGCACACGCCCGCCGGCACCACCCAAGTTGGGCAGCAGCCTGGCCAGGCTGTTTGCCATGCCCAGTGCCTTGGGGACCGCAAGGGCGATGTGCTCGCCGAAGCTGCCCGTTTCGTGCAGCCACACCCCCAGATACTTCAACTAGGGGTGACTGGGACACGGACTCCTTCCACCATCACGCTGAGCCCAACTGGCGGTGGTGGACCCCGCAGAGCGCGGTTGTAAAAACCCGTAACCTGGGTTTTCTGCGGGGCCACCTTGAGGCCCAGCCCTCCAATGAGGCGCACCACCGTCGCTGTCGCCACGTTGGCCAGTCTCGTGGCCTCCCGCCACGTCTCCCCGCCGACTCCCAGGTACACGTCATCTGCGTACCCCGAGAGCCAGCACCCGGCGGGGAGAGCAGCCCGCAAGACCGAGTCGTACGCAATAATCCACAACAGGGGCCCAAGCACGGAGCGGGACCCCCCTCTCCACGACACTGGTCCCGAGGACCCCGTCCCGATCGATGAACCTAAGCCTCCTGTCCCGGAAGTAGTCGGCGATCCCCCCAATTAAGTAGGGTGGAACGCCGAACCTCAATAGGGCCTCCCCTACGACCGACCAGGGCAGGGAGTTAAATGCGTTGGACACATCGAATGACAGGCCCAACGCAACCCCGTCCCCGCCAGTCGCCGCCTCCGTGCGAGAAATGACGCGGAGTATCACGTCTATCGTCGATCTTCTCGCACGGAAGCCAAACTGATCATCGGAGAGGCCCGAACCCTCACTCCGAGACAGGTGCCGGACGAGGCGTTCGGCAATGACTCTCACGAGAATCTTGCCCGCCTCGTCCAGCAGGCATATTGGTCGATAGGCGGACGGGGACCCAGCTGGCTTGCCCGCCTTCGGCAGGAGGACAAGACTGGCCTCCTTCCATTCCGTGGGGAACCGACCGACCTTCAGGCATCCGGTGAATATCCGTAACAGCCTGTCGGTCAATCCCCCAGCGGCCAAGGTCCAGGCCCTCCCGGGGATGCCGTCAGGGCCAGGGGCTTTGCCCTTCCTGACCCTGCGGAGAGCTCGCTCCGACTCCTCCCTCGTGACCCCCAGCTCGTCACTCCACCCGGGGACTGAAAACCCGAGGAAGAGGACGGCCCCGCCCCGATCGGCAGGGAAGAGGGTGTCGACCACCCGTCGACAAATTGGGGGTCGAGGGTCTCCGTCAACGGGGGCGTCCATGGTCTCAACCTGTTGAGGACCATCTTGTAAGGACGCCCCCACGGATCCTCATTGAGCGTCTGGTGGAGCTCCTCCCAGGCCTTCTCCTTGGCCGCTCTTATCGCTCTGGAGAGGCTCTGGCGGGCAGCACGCCAGGCCTCTCCAGTCTCCTCTTCATCGCGGCCGCCACGGCCCGCCTTGGCCCGCAGCCACTCCCTCATAGCGTGGACGGACGACCGCCGCAGCTCGGCGATGTCGTCCGTCCACCAGTACGCAGCGCGCCTTGGGGGAAGCCTGCTTACGCGGGGCATCGCAATGTCGCACGCTTTTGACATGATGCCCCGCAGCTCCTCGACCTCCCTGTCGACATCCAAGACCCCCCCCCCCCGTGTCACCGCGCACTGCCTCCTCACCCCAAGTGAGACACGTGATCGCCGCGTGCAAGCGATCCGGGTCCAGCTTTTTTACGGCCCATCTCCGTCGCGACAGCTCGGTCACGCGGCGTCGGTCCAGTACGTCCTGGGGGGCGGCTTCGACCACCATCTCTATATAACGGTGGTCGGACAGGGTTTCCCTGTCCGTCGCCACCCCCCAATCGCGCACGAGGCGCGCCGCGGAGGGGGGGGGGGGGCTCGCCCAGGTCAAATCGACTTTCGATGACCCCCGCCGCCGCACGCACGTGCCCTCCCGGCCCGTTTTTAACAAGCACAGGCCGAGGGCCGAGGCCGTCCTCCTCATATCTAGAGACTGGATGCCCAGCTCGGCAAGCACAATTGCCGAGCGCACCAGTCTCATGTTCTCCGCGTAATCGCCTGCCGGACACGTTAACGTCACGGCAGATGTGAGCGGCACCCTCCTTCTCTTAGGCTTCGCGGGGACCGCAGCTCCTCCCGTCCTTCCCTTGGCCGGTGTACCTGCCCCGGGTGTGGGAAGCGGCTTCCGGGCCGCGGTACCCCCCGAGGGTGTGGGAACCGACTTCCCGGCCCCAGGGCCTTTGGGGGGCGCGGTAACCTGCCCCCTGGTCGGAGCTCCTCCTCCAGACGCGGGAACAGGTCCACCCCTCCTCCCCCTCCTCACTGCAAGCACCCAATCCATGTCCCTCTGTGGTGGGGCGGGGGCGGCAGAGGGCCGGGAAGACAAAACCTTCCCGTCCGTAACGCCGCTCGCTCCCCGGCCCCCGCCGGACCCGGAGTCTGCCGCGGGAGTTTTGGGCGTCGCGTTCTTCCCTCCCTTCTTCGTTCTGGAGGGCTCAGCGGTCGCGCCAGATGAGAGGGGGGCCATCTCCTTCTCCCGAGCCGGAGCTTTCTGTTCGGGGGACGAGCATTCCCCGATCATTACGCTCACCTCCTCGGTCAGCTCGTCCTGAACGGCCTTCAGCCTCCTGGCGACGACCCGGAGCACCCGATCCTTCATTTCCTCCGGGGTCATTTGCAGTGGCTGCGCCCTGTGGCCGGCCGCCGCCGCAGCGGAGGTTGTTGCACCCGCCACAGCGCCCACCTCGGAAGGGGGTACCCCCTCCTCTATCCTATCTCTCCTTCCCTTCAGAGAGGGCCTGAATGCCGCGGGTATTCCCTCCCTCCTGAAAGCTTCCACATGCTGGAGGAAGGAGCTAGTCTCCCCCGTCCCCGTCGGGGGATGCTCCATCTCCATCGGGACCACCCCCGAAGGCGGGGGGAAGTCCGCCCTGCGCCGCGGCGGAGGCTCCGCCTCCTCCGAGGAGGTCCCAACAATCCTGGGCCTCTTATTGGGATCCCTGTCGCGGGGGGCCGACTCCACGACCCGAGCCTCTGCCTCCCTCAGCCGCTCCTCCAGCTGCTTGCACTGCTGTTGCAGCTGCAGCTGCGCCTCAGCGAGCTGCGCCCGCTCCTCTCTCATCTTCTTTACTGCCTCTTCCTGTGAGGAGACCATCTTACGGAGTCTCGGATCTTGATATTCGTGCTATTTGGCTCCTCCCGAACCCACCTATATCGGCCATTTTGTGACACAAGGTCCGTGCAGCTATCTTGTTGCACGCTCGGTAGATCTGGATAAAACTATGTTTATTGGGTTCGTTGCTGTCCAATTGACACGAATCTATCGACTGTTCTCGCTAAAGTTGTCCGTGCAAGGTTTTCGTTGCACGGGCATCGGATCGGATCTGGGACTCGACTATCGTGTTCCCCGACATCCCTTTATCATGTCCCTACCGCTCGTTTACGCGCAAAGGGTTCGTGCAGCTAGTTTGTTGCACGGCCGTCGGACCTCGACGGGAACGCTATTGTTGCGTTCGCTGGCATTTACTTAACCTATTAAAATCGTTTCCTCCATGAGAAGAGACTTGTGCAGAGCTTTTGCTGTACGCTTATTGAATTTGAATCGAAACACGTGAGGCGTGTTCCCTGTGGCCTGTCATGGCCCTCACTATAGTCTTCTCCTGCAGAAGACGTACGTGCACGGTTCTCGGTACACGGAAATGCGTCGGTGACGGAAATCACATTTCCGGGTTTAAGCGGCATTGACCAGCACAATCGCGCCGCTATCTCTCGCGAAAGTGCCCTACAACGCGATCTACCTGCACGCTGTGCCGTTTTCATGGTCCCATGCAATGACTCATGGATCAGGATACGCTATCACGTAATAACGCTGAATCACGGGTTTTTCCTTTATAAAACGCTAGGAAAAACCAAAAGAAACTTTGTTGTCGCTGTAAATCAAACTAAATATCGGATTGCTTTATGTCGCCTCGGGCGATCAACAATGACGCAAGGGACGCTGCATATCCCTTATCTATCACTCGGTATCTTCACCGAAGACACGTATGAACTTAACGCGCCACTTGTGGCGTATGTTACCAATAACCTTACATCTAATGTTGTGACCTCTATGGTCACTCAGTCTACTTAAGTGTATGTCGCTCGGATAATAATATTTATTAGAACAAAACCTACCATCTATTCGGCAAAGTAATCTACGACGCCTTTATTTCGCGAAAAATACGTGAAAACATTTTAATGCGCAAAACTAAATCAAAGAAAATAAATAATCAATGAAAGAAACGCGTGAAATGAACACGATGCGGTCGAAACTAAAAAAGGAATCGCCAATTATGGCTCGCATCTGTGCACGTTGAACATACCGCTGGGACGCGGACTCATTCGTGGTCCTTAACCACGTACCTTGGTACGGTGAGCCGCTCGTTCCCGACGATCGTTGGGCCGGTTGTCCGCGAGATCCCGCCGCTGGTCGGTTCCGGCGCCTCAATCTGCGCCTCGACTGCCGCCTCCGGGGTGCGCGTCTCCGAAGCAGCCTCCGGCTGCAAGGTCAGGTCAGGTTGCAGCCGACAGCCGCAATGACCCCGTCCGACATCACCAGATCACCCACAAACCCGATCGTCAGTATCCGGAGGGTGGACGAACCGTCCGACTCTGTCTAGCGGAATAGCTAGACAGTCGGGGGTATGGGATATCATATCACGCTACACAGGTACTCACTGGACATGGTTGTTTCGGTATCTGTGTAGAATCGGGAAAGAAGCCACTACGCAATGCCACCATTGTGACGAGGAAAGGGACTCGGCGCAGCACACGCTTCCTCCCGGCTATTGTGGCGGCCATAGTCGGGAGGGAAGACAAGTGGAGGGCGTTCCTATCCTTCTGCGGTCAAGTGATGACCGCGAAGGAGGACGCCGAGAGGATCCGTCGTGGGGAGCGGGCTGCTCCCGCGGCGAGTCCTCCATAGAGCCCAGCGGGCCAAGCCTGGTCCGTTTCCCCCAACAACATCGGGGGGCACTACTGCTAAAAAGCAGTAGAAGCAGTGCTGCACTTCCGGGCGTCTCCCTCCGACGGGGAAGGCGTCCGGAGGATGGGTGGTCGATGGGACCCGGCGGGCACCGGGCGTCGACCAATACTCCCAACAACAACGGGAGGGGCGGCGGGGTGGATGGTGTCCACATCTCGCCGCAGACGCGATAAGTAGGTTTGCGAGAGCCACGGAGCCTCATAAAAGGCTCAGCGACTGGGAGCCATGCCTGGCTCACGCATCGGGGGGGGGGGGGCGTTCCGGACGCATAATAACTGTTCCCGGGCGCCCCCTATACGATGCAGCGAAGGACACCCGTGCGGTTTTAGCCGGTAGGCTCATGAATGCAGTATCGTTGGCGATGTGCTATTCATAGAATCCGGCACTCCCCTCTCTTCTCTGCCCGGAGAGCGGGGGGTCTTCCCCTCCTTGTACAAGAGGGGGCTACTGGTCGAAACTTGGGATGTTAGTCCTGGGGATTCCAGTAGTGGAAGATTTCCGCACGTTAAAAAAAAAGGGTGGACGAACCGGATCCCGCCGTAGAATAAAAAACTAGAGACTTTTAGGCTAAGTTTAATTTAGTCGCCACGCGGAACTTTCCTTTCTTTTACTTTTTATAATAACGCGTTAGATAAGCGAAAACTAATTTATAAAAACGGAATCCCCGACATGTTAAAATAAATAAAGGTTTTCCTTTGGATTCCAAATAATGTTAGAAATAATTTTCCTTCCATGCGCACAATAATAAGATAAGCGATAACGCAGTAACAAATGCAACCTAGTTAGAAACAAATATCGATGTTTCCGCCGTGATTTGCACGGCGCGCACACGTATTGTTGCGCGAGAATATTTTCATGCAGAGGACACACGGAACGTATTCCTGGACACCTCCGGGACACGCCCGTACAAATCCCGTGACAGCCAGGTCGACGCGCACGGATATCCATGCGCAACGCTTCCTACGGGAAAGGGCTTATCGGACGAATTGAGGAAAGCCTTAGGGACACCCCAGGGACCACCCCGTCGATGACGGACAAGCGCGCACGGAAAGTCATGCGCACGACTTTCTCCGAAGACAATCGTGTCCCCCGACTTCCAGGGGACCCAACCAACACTCCCAGGTTGGTCCCGTCGACACCTGGTGGACGCGCACCAAGATCGTTGCGCGCCACCTTCTCCGAGGACAGACACGGGGTGCTTTCCAATTGCAATATTCCTAGACACTTTCGTGCACACGGCGACACAAGTTGTGTTCCAATTGCCGTAATCGTCGACACAACGCTACACATCCGTACTCGCCCGAGAGCTACTAGTCGGCTGTGTAAGCTTGTGTTCTCTAGTGACAATGAAATAGTTACTAGCCACGGCGGCTATAAATGAGTGGCCGCGCATTTCTTTTTCTTTTTTTTATTCAAAAGGACGGAAAAAATACAAATCAACGAAAATATCAAGAGTTTCATTGAAGTAATAAGTAATTCGAATTATCTTGTATCACAATAATGAATAACCCTACCCAAAACCGTGCACAGCGTACACATTAGTACACACTTTGTTCCAATTGAGTCGTGCACATCGCTACACTTTGTGCCTTCCTGTGTATGTTTGTGTTAGGATGTGTTAAACAATTGGAAAGCACCCATGTCCTACACCTTCCAGGGAGCCCAACGAACATTCCCAGGTTGGTCACAGCGACACCTGGTGGACGCGCACGGAAAACGCTGCGCGCGATATCCTTCGAGGAAAAACCGGACAGGGTGCGTCGGAGATACCGTGGGAACCTCCCGATGACGATCCCGTCATCACCCGGACACTGCGCACCAAGATACGTGCGCACGCTCTTCTCCAGGAACAGACGTATTCTACGTGTTCAGGGGAACCTAAGAGACCATCCGGTGACAACCGCGTCGTCGGCGAGGCGACGCGCACATATATCCTTGCGCCAAGGTCACCCTCCCGGGTGACCATATAGGACATGTTCGGAGGCTCGTAGGGAACCTCCTCATGTAGATAAAAATCCGATTCGAGCGACGCGCAACAAGTTCGAGGCGCACAGGTCAAAGGTCACGCCTGACCACTGAAAAGTGATTAGATTGAGTCGTCAGATAATCACGTAAAAGTAAAATAATATGCGACCGAGGGATCTCGAACTTCATGCGCAACGCTTAGCGAAACGAAATATGCGTAATAATAAAGCGATAGAATAAGGATGTGAAAGCATGGAAAAGTATAGTAAAGAAATATAATTAATAATAGTATATAATTTATTGCATAAAAATAAGAGTAAAAACATTATAGTATTAATGACAAACCATTAACGTTGCAACATTCATGTATTGAGCAGCGTAAACGATGCAATAAATAAATTTTGTAAATGGAAGTTTCTAGAATGCGGAAATAACTTTAATGATAGAAGAAAGTAATGCGCAGTTAGAGACAGAAAAAACGTTCTAGAACCTTCCATATCACGCTGTTTACGCATGAGTGGTGAAGGCGAACAAAGGAGCCACGTCGGACGAGAGTGAACGCGAGCGCCATTGCGCAGGCGCAAAGCCCTCAATATAAGCTCGCCCGAAGCTAGACTCGAGGTCTTTTGCCCAAGAGTAGCCGAATAGTGCGGATCGAGTCGTCACGGCCAGCTCAGCACTGTACCCGCGAACGGAGCGATATCCAGTCAGTAGTTAACGCGAATAGTTCGTATAGCCAATCGCATACTGCGAGTTCAAATGTAACGCGATCATTGATGGAATAAATAAAAGTTTTTGTTAAATAATTAATATTAAATTGAAAATCAACTCTACTTGTCTTTACCTGAAAAGAACCCCGCACTAAACCCCATGAAATTAGGCCCCGGTGAAAATGGCTGAATTTTGAATATGTTGTACCTTTTGGGTGTCACTGAACAAATGTTTCCTCAGACAAAATGTCAAAAAATGGACAGTTTCGTCGTTTCGACCCTTCAAAAGCCTAAGGTCAGACCAGCAAAGATACCACTTTCGGATCAATTCGGTTACAATTATAAGGGAACAATATGAATTTTTAATGAACAAAATAGTTAAAAAATAAATTGTTTATGACAGTATTGTTTAAACAATTTGAAAATTGTTTAAACAATTTGAAAATCATTGTTTACAAGAACTGAATGCTGATTTGAATTCTGTGGGGAAATTCATAACGGATAGCGTTTTCCTATATAACGCATTATTTGTTTTAAAATAAGCAATAAACAAATGACTGATAGTGAAACCTATTCCAGTAGCTTGACTCTTAGTTATGAAAAAACAAGCACTGTTAAATAGAAACAATGACATTGAGTGTTCTTATTACACCTGTGATTAAGCTATATTATAGTTACCGGAGTCTACCACGTGGAGGTTGCAGTGCGATTTTAGACTCCTTTGGGGTTCTTTTTGTACGTGAGTCCCCTTGCCTCTCACGACTCGGGGTGCTTTTTTTACGTGAGTCCCCTTGCCTCTCACTGCTCATCATTAAACACGATAATGATATTCATGACAACATTATTCATGGATACTACTGTACCTGTAAAACAGGTGCTAGGAGTATTGGCTCGTGGTCACACGTTGCCAGTGTATTATGGTTTCTTGGATACGCACGTCATGAACCAAATGTTTCATATCCTGCTACGTCTCTACTGCATAACATTTTGGATGCATCTAATAGAGCGCAGCTTATCAATCCAAATGATGCTATGCAACTAGATGAATAAATGAGCGGTGAGAGGCAAGGGGACTTACGTAAAAAAAGCACCCCGAATCGTGAGAGGCAAGGAGACTCACGTACAAAAAGCACCCCAAAGGAGTCTAAAATCGCACTGCAACCTTCACGTGGTGGACTCCGGTAACTATAATATAGGCTAATCACAGGTGTAATAAGAACACTCAATGTCATTGTT
The DNA here is from genome assembly GCA_030770355.1 of Harpagoxenus sublaevis. Taxonomy (NCBI): domain Eukaryota; kingdom Metazoa; phylum Arthropoda; class Insecta; order Hymenoptera; family Formicidae; genus Harpagoxenus; species Harpagoxenus sublaevis. The sequence goes on from JASTWR010001291.1 coordinate 33,143, forward strand.
TCTATTTAACAGTGCTTGTTTTTCATCAAGGAGATGCCACGAACTGCTAACTCTACTTTTGAATGAGCTATAGTGCATTCGAAAGGGGAGATCGAGTGTATAAACCGTGTCAGGGTTTTTGGGTGTATGGGCTTTACTTTCGGAGAAAATTTATTGTAAAATTATATATTTTTCAGCTGTACGGCAAGTACAATGGATAGCCATAATTTTGCATGAAGCGCGATAGCCGTGCAGGTTAGGCGTGCGGCTGCTATTTTGCGTCCGTGCGAGCAGAGTTCAAATCCCCGTAGTGAAATTTTTTTTTTTTTTAGAATAAATGACTGTTTATGAATTAATTGTAAATTTATTTATTTTTTTATTTTTTACAATAAAAGAACAATTTATGCGGTTCTGTTAAAATATTTTGCATTGTGAATTCGATTATTTTTTAAGGTATTTTTAAGAAGTTCCTAGTATTTACAATAAGTATGAGATTATACGACCGTGTAAGATATACAATCAAACATGGGGAAAAACGCCATAATCGATCAGGACGAATTGCCTTGAAATTTTAGGACTTAGCACATCAATATTTGGGAAATATGTGGATGATATCTTTGCAATAATACCTCGCAATATGTTGGATGACACACTCAATGTGTTTAATAGCTACCATCCAAGATTGAAATTTACATGTGAAACTGAGATCAACAACTCGATCAATTTCTTAGACATGACAGTCATTAGGGATGGTGAAATATTGTTAACTAATTGGTACAGGAAGCCAACTTTCTCAGGACGCTACATCAATTATCACTCTAGCCACCCTCTTAATCATAAAATCAGTGTCGTAAATAATTTAGTTAACCGCGCAATTTTATTAGCTGACAAACGCTTCCACGACTCGAATATTAAGATTGTTCACGAAATTTATTCTAATAATTGTTACCCAACAGATTTTATTAACCAACACATAAAACGGAGATTAAAAGACATTAAATATAATGACACTAACAACAAGGTGCGTATTGATAGGAACCCGATTACCATCCCATATATTAAAGATTTTAGTGATGGCGTTTGTAGTGTTCTGAGAAGCAAAAAGTTAGATAATAGCAGAAAAACGGAAGTAGTATACAAGATTGACTGTGCTAATTGTGACGCGTGTTATATCGGACAAACAAAAAGAAATCTAGAAACTAGACTTAAGGAACATAGAGCGGACATTAAAAAACACCCTGATAACCACTCTGTGGTCAGCAAACATAAGGTTTCTCTTAACCACGATTTCGATTGGGCTAATCCCAAAATACTACACAATCCCAGATAACACAAGCATTTTCTACGAATATTCTATAAATATTTTTCGGAAATATTAGAATATTCCCACAATATGCTAATAAGATGGAAATAATGTTTTATGAATATGTATAGAATGTGAAAATGGGACTAGTTTTAATATTAAAAAATAGGTTAAAAGAATATTCTGTATTATATTCAAGGAATATAAAAAGAAGCTTTATAGAATGTCAAAATGGAACCAGTTTTAATATTAAAAAATAGATTAAAAGAATATTCTGTATTATATTCAAGGAATATGAAAAGAAGCTTTCTAAAACTATCTGAATAATGTTTATAGAATGTTTCAAAAATAGGTCATTCAAATCGCACACCAGATGTTTATGCAAATATATATTTTGATAGGAAAGAAAGTAAGGAAAGGTATAAAGTGAGAATTAAAATGTTTTATTATATATATATATATATATATATATATATATATATATATATATATATATATGTAGGTGTTCGGGAATCGCGAAACATCTCATATGTTAAATTGCGATCATCGACCCGCATTCCTCGCCGTGTTGTCGTTTCACGTGTTTACGCGCGAGACCTTGTCAGCGCCTGGAGTTCCCCCGAATTTCCACGAAAGCCAGCTCCGTTTCTCGAAAATAATCGCGTTATTTCTCGAACTATCTTCCCCCTCCTCGCGCGCTCTAGCGACCGCACCGAAATTCAGCTGACATACCGCTCGCCCTCAGAAGCCTTTGTACCGTTGTAACTAACGAATAAAGTCAATACCAATATACAGCACATCCGAATAAACGTCGTTTTCTCGATCCTACCGATCCTAAGTACCTTGACTGCCGGGTCTTATTACAAGGCTATACCAGCCCACCGCGCTCAACGAACGATACCCGGTCGCGAGTGCACATATATATATATATATATATATATATATATATATAAATAATATTTTATTAATAAAGTATACTTTTTTTTTATCAATAAAGTATTTAAATTGTTAACAGTGTTAATTAAATAAATAATAAATATGTAAATGAAATGGGCAATAAATTAATTTGATAAATTATTATTTAAATAAAAATGTATAAAAAGCGAAATTAAGGGATTAAGAAATAAAACATTAAATTAAATAATTTAATATTGAATTAATAAATTTTAAAATAATAATTAAAGAAATGTATTCCAGGAAAATAAAACAACAAAAAGATGTGTATTAAAATATTTTATTGTTAGTAAATTTTACTAATTTCCTTCTTCTATTTTTTTTTCTATTGCTTTCACATATCTGCCGAGATTAATTACACGAACTCGGATATATGTTCGTGTTCGAACGAGGCACAATAAATAACATCGCGTGGTAGTTGAATTGGTTGTATTTTGTCATGTATAATATCAGCCAATTTATTAAATATTAATTGATCTTTTCGAAGATTTGATCCGTGATATTTTTCGAATTCGATATTCATTATTCGCGCAGTTGCTATCATATCTTCTGAGGGGTACATACATTTACCGCGAGAAATAAATTGTATCCAATCTCCGTTGTTTATAGTCGGCATTTCTCGAGTTTCGACTCGAGAAATGCAGCCATATTTCGAGCCGAACCTGCTCGAACCGTTCCGGAAACAGTCGAGTATGACGTAGTATGGTGACATCCCCACTATTCCGTATTTCTGCGCAATGGGTTACCACCAAGTGAGCATACCCTTGTCTTTGTATCATGGTCAATATCACAATGATATGGATAACCGTTAACAAACAATTCATCACTCACAGAGATAAGTCACGATATACGCTTGGCACAAGACACTACCGTACTTCTTGATCGCGTCAAATCGGCTCGCAGAGGCAAAGAACGATACACCTTCTGCGATTATTGCCTGATCGCACACGAGAATACGTACACAGAGATTTCAATCACTTTCTTTCCGACACGAGAAGACAGTAATGCCACGAAGTGTGCAAACCGTGTAATACAATGCAGTCGCACCCATGGGGGTGAAACTCGTAGGAGAAGGGGAGAAACATCATGGCGGCAGGGCCAAACAGGATCGGGGGGTAATGCGCGCGCATATCGTGAGCCGAAGCAAGCCGAACGTCGATCGGGCATGGTCGGCGTCGGAGACTTGGAGTGAAAGTGAAAAGTCATTGTGCCTACTGCCTGCCATATTGAATTTCGGTGGTGCCTCGTGGATCGCGATCGCGGAGTATCAGGGGCTCTTCTTCTTCTTATCCACCGAAAGACTCACTGCCGATCGACCGTTCCAGTGTTTGGAGTGCCACAAAAATTTTCCCACGTCCACGGCACTACGTTGTCACTTGACGCAACATAATTCTCAATCGCGACCGCTTCCTTGCATTTACTGCGGTCGGCGGTTCATGGATTAGACCAGTCAAGCGAAACACGAGGAGTCGCACATGCCTGACAAACAACGCAAGTATACGTGCGATACATGTCAGAAGACCTTCCACCACATAACCGACATAGCTTGAGTATGCACAAGAAGCATCACGATCCCGACCAGAAGTTTGATTGCGAAGTGTGCGGTCGCGAGATCAACAGGCTGAACAATCTACAGAGACACATGCTGGTACATCAACAAGTACGTATAAATATTTCACTCGGACTATCTTTTATTTTTCTCAATTCTTAGAATCATATTTTCTCTGCAGTTGTTACACTTTGCTTTCTTTTCTGATTTTGCTTTATCTCTTTTTTTTAATTGCATTCTTTTTGCTGCCAATTTCATTTTATATATATATATATATATATACGTCCAGGGACAGTTTCCAGGACATTTTTCATTTTATGTCAGCAGATTCCAGGTCATTTGGCATTTTCCAGAACTGGCCTGGAAAAAGTTTATGTCCTACGGTATTTTCCAGGACGTACTGGAATCTGCCGTACAAATTTAAAGGCAAGTTCCAGGTCTGTACATATAAATGTATATACAAATTATACATCGAAATGTATTGGCAGATTTGAGGACAAATGTAAAAACCATATATATTACAAAATTACTGTGTATAATAGTGTGATGACCTATAATAATAAGATTAGAATAAGGATTTGCGTAAAAAGAGGATTCGTTCTGTGTGGAGATAGAAAAACATCGTGTTTTTTTAAAATTTTGTGAGCCTTGGAACATACCTTTTATACAAGAATATAAATTAACTTGTTGTATTTGAAAATTAAAGAAGAAAACATTGCCTTAAGGCGATATATATGCTTCTTTAATAATAAGAGTAATATGAAAGAAGGTCGAAAGCTTGAGGCTTATTAAAAGCATTCTTAAAATAAGAATTTGGAGTTTTGAAGAAAAATGTCGGTATGACTTCCTAACGTTAATGGACGTAGCATTTACAATTATTAACGCTTTTATAGCATCTAGCGACAATTTTCACTTTTTGATGAGTCTCCCACATACGAAAACAAATCGATGGATTAGATTTTTATTAATATTTTAGGTGGGCACTTTTAACCAAACATTTACGTTTCTTCCCACCAATAATTACATTTAATCTCGGTTCAACTAAAGCCTCCAGCACATGAAACGATTTTTCATAATTGATTGCATGCAATCTAGAAAATTATTGCACATGCTGCGTGCTGATTGGTGCATCTTTAGAAATTTATCAGATCGCATGCGATGTAGTAAGTAAAATTGTATCGTGTGCAGTAGGCTTTAGTTGAACCGAGATTAAAGGTAATCAGTAGGCCTGTTCTTTTTCCACCTAGTTCTGAAACTAGTGCAATAAGAACAGACCTATTGGTGCCAATGAACGTAAATGTTTGGTTAACGCCACCTCAGATTTTAATAAAAATCTACTCCACCGATTCATTTTCGTATGTAGAAGAACATTTGAAAAGTAAAAATCGTCGCTCGATGCTATACTAAGAGTTATCAAGCGTTAAAATTGACAACCATTCAGGTTAGAAAATCTGTCATATCTACATTTTTCTTCGCGACACAAAAGCATGTTTATTTTAAGAAGGCTTTTAATAAGCTTAAGTTATCGAGCTTTTTTCATATTATTTTTATTAATAAAGAAGCGTTTATCGCCTTAAGACAATGTTTTTTTCTTTAATTTTCAAGTAAAGCAAGTTTATTTATATTCTTGAATATACGGTATGTTCCAGGACTGGCGAAATTTTTTGAAAATCACGATGCTTTTTTATCTCTACACAGAACGAATCCTCTTTTTATACAAATCCTTATTTTAATCTGATAATATTGTAATTTAAAAATGATGTAAGATAAGATCGAATAGCCCATGAGATCATATTTTCATCATTTTTAGGTTAGAATATTATCAGATAATAAGAATTTGTATAAAAAGAGGATTTGTTCTGTGTGAAGATAGAAAACCATCGTGTTTTTTTAAAATTTTGTGAGCCTTGGAACATACCTTTTATACAAGAATATAAATTAACAGAAAATAATGGTATATTCCGCCAATAATTGATTAACGAGAAAATATTTATTAATTTCGACAACGATTGGCTAGCTAAAAGATGTTAATTAAAATTTAGAATTTATTGCGAAAAATATTACCCCAGCCAGGGTTTGAACCTGGAACCTCCCGCTCTCCGTGCAGGCGTCGTCCCAATTCGACCACTGAGGCATGTGGTAATATTTATCGCAATAACAAACTTATATACCTATCTTATTATTAGTTCCAACATTAGAAAACTGCGCGCCGACTTGGTTTGTCAGACTTTCAACACAGCTCCTGTTGGAGTATATCCCCTCCCTTCCCCTTAGTTAAATTGATTCGATTAAACTAATGTTAACATCATTTTTTAGATCGATGATGTGTAATAAACAGAAAATAATGGTATATTCCGCCAATAATTGATTAACGAGAAAATATTTATTAATTTCGACAACGATTGGCTAGCTAAAAGATGTTAATTAAAATTTAGAATTTATTGCGAAAAATATTACCCCAGCCAGGGTTTGAACCTGGAACCTCCCGCTCTCCGTGCAGGCAGTCGTCCCAATTCGACCACTGAGGCATGTGGTAATATTTATCGCAATAACAAACTTATATACCTATCTTATTATTAGTTCCAACATTAGAAAACTGCGCGCCGACTTGGTTTGTCAGACTTTCAACACAGCTCCTGTTGGAGTATATCCCCTCCCTTCCCCTTAGTTAAATTGATTCGATTAAACTAATGTTAACATCATTTTTTAGATCGATGATGTGTAATAAACAGAAAATAATGGTATATTCCGCCAATAATTGATTAACGAGAAAATATTTATTAATTTCGACAACGATTGGCTAGCTAAAAGATGTTAATTAAAATTTAGAATTTATTGCGAAAAATATTACCCCAGCCAGGGTTTGAACCTGGAACCTCCCGCTCTCCGTGCAGGCGTCGTCCCAATTCGACCACTGAGGCATGTGGTAATATTTATAGCAATAACAAACTTATATACCTATCTTATTATTAGTTCCAACATTAGAAAACTGCGCGCCGACTTGGTTTGTCAGACTTTCAACACAGCTCCTGTTGGAGTATATCCCCTCCCTTCCCCTTAGTTAAATTGATTCGATTAAACTAATGTTAACATCATTTTTTAGATCGATGATGTGTAATAAACAGAAAATAATGGTATATTCCGCCAATAATTGATTAACGAGAAAATATTTATTAATTTCGACAACGATTGGCTAGCTAAAAGATGTTAATTAAAATTAGAATTATTGCGAAAAATATTACCCCAGCCAGGGTTTGAACCTGGAACCTCCCGCTCTCCGTGCAGGCGTCGTCCCAATTCGACCACTGAGGCATGTGGTAATATTTATCGCAATAACAAACTTATATACCTATCTTATTATTAGTTCCAACATTAGAAAACTGCGCGCCGACTTGGTTTGTCAGACTTTCAACACAGCTCCTGTTGGAGTATATCCCCTCCCTTCCCCTTAGTTAAATTGATTCGATTAAACTAATGTTAACATCATTTTTTAGATCGATGATGTGTAATAAACAGAAAATAATGGTATATTCCGCCAATAATTGATTAACAAGAAAATATTTATTAATTTCGACAACGATTGGCTAGCTAAAAGATGTTAATTAAAATTTAGAATTTATTGCGAAAAATATTACCCCAGCCAGGGTTTGAACCTGGAACCTCACGCTCTCCGTGCAGGCGTCGTCCCAATTCGACCACTGAGGCATGTGGTAATATTTATCGCAATAACAAACTTATATACCTATCTTATTATTAGTTCCAACATTAGAAAACTGCGCGCCGACTTGGTTTGTCAGACTTTCAACACAGCTCCTGTTGGAGTATATCCCCTCCCTTCCCCTTAGTTAAATTGATTCGATTAAACTAATGTTAACATCATTTTTTAGATCGATGATATGTAATAAACAGAAAATAATGGTATATTCCGCCAATAATTGATTAACGAGAAAATATTTATTAATTTCGACAACGATTGGCTAGCTAAAAGATGTTAATTAAAATTTAGAATTTATTGCAAAAAATATTACCCCAGCCAGGGTTTGAACCTGGAACCTCCCGCTCTCCGTGCAGGCGTCGTCCCAATTCGACCACTGAGGCATGTGGTAATTCTGGGAATTGGGACGATGCCTGCACGGAGAGCGGGAGGTTCCAGGTTCAAACCTGGCTGGGGTAATATTTTTCGCAATAAATTCTAAATTTTAATTAACATCTTCTAGCTAGCCAATCGTTGTCGAAATTAATAAATATTTTCTCGTTAATCAATTATTGGCGGAATATACCATTATTTTCTGTTTATTACACATCATCGATCTAAAAAATGATGTTAACATTAGTTTAATCGAATCAATTTAACTAAGGGGAAGGGAGGGGATATACTCCAACAGGAGCTGTGTTGAAAGTCTGACAAACCAAGTCGGCGCGCAGTTTTCTAATGTTGGAACTAATAATAAGATAGGTATATAAGTTTGTTATTGCGATAAATATTACCACATGCCTCAGTGGTCGAATTGGGACGACGCCTGCACGGAGAGCGGGAGGTTCCAGGTTCAAACCCTGGCTGGGGTAATATTTTTCGCAATAAATTCTAAATTTTAATTAACATCTTTTAGCTAGCCAATCGTTGTCGAAATTAATAAATATTTTCTCGTTAATATAAATTAACTTGTTGTATTTGAAAATTAAAGAAGAAAACATTGTCTTAAGGCGATATATATGCTTCTTTAATAATAAGAGTAATATGAAAGAAGGTCGAAAGCTTGAGGCTTATTAAAAGCATTCTTAAAATAAGAATTTGGAGTTTTGAAGAAAAATGTCGGTATGACTTCCTAATGTTAATGGACGTAGCATTTACGGTTATTAACGCTTTTATAGCATCTAGCGACAATTTTCACTTTTTGATGAGTCTCCCACATACGAAAACAAATCGATGGATTAGATTTTTATTAATATTTCAGGTGGGCACTTTTAACCAAACATTTACGTTTCTTCCCACCAATGATTACATTTAATCTCGGTTCAACTAAAGCCTCCAGCACATGAAACGATTTTTCATAATTGATTGCATGCAATCTAGAAAATTATTGCACATGCTGCGTGCTGATTGTTGCATCTTTAGAAATTTATTAGATCGCATGCGATGTAGTAAGTAAAATTGTATCGTGTGCAGTAGGCTTTAGTTGAACCGAGATTAAAGGTAATCAGTAGGCCTGTTCTTTTTCCACCTAGTTCTGAACTAGTGCAATAAGAACAGACCTATTGGTGCCAATCACGGTCTTCTACTCAGGTCTGGAAACTCCAGTGGTGGGGGTGTCTCGCTTAACGTCCACGTTTTCGGTAGTTCGCTCCGTGTCCGCACTAATCGTGTCGATCGAAAAGGGTCTAGAGACCCTGTAATAAGAGTCTAGCCATAAGCGATTTCGGGATAAACCAGTTCTGATACTTTTGATCAACTTTGCGTGATAATGACCTGACAACTATGGTCAATCGGTGTGCGGTGCCAAAGTGCGAGAAAAACTCGAAGAGTTTGAACCTCAAGCGTTCATTCTTTAAAGTGCCGTTGGACGAAACATTGCGCGATAAGTGGAGAGCTGCGATCCCGGGATTAAAGGCAACGCAATTTGTGTGCGACAGACATTTCGATGCCGGTTGTATTGTGAGGAAGTACGTGAGACACGATGCAAATGGACAGCTCCTCGCTGATGTAAGTAAAATTCTAACATACTCTGTATTTTCGGAGCTGATGAGCAGTCGGGATTTGCGAATACTAATTACATACGTGTTCTGATGCAGATTGCGTCGAGCGTCGGCAGCGTCTAAAAGAGAAGTTCGATGAAATTATTCGCAAGGAAGACTGGGAGGCAGATGATATTATTGAACGCGATCACGATTATTCCCTTTCGCCTGCACTTGATTGCATCATCTATTACGTCACAGGTTTCTATTTTCTATTATTTCTCCAAAACTGTTATCTGAAAAACATCATGGGCAAGCAATATTAGTGGGTGACAAGGTAATTACGCTTCATCGCTTCGACTAACATCTTTTAGTATGCAGTTTAATATCGATCGCTTATTAATCCCTTTAATGCAGGCTTACGCTTTATCGCTTCGAGTAACATCTTTTAGTATGCAGTTTAATATCGATCGCTTAAATCTTTGTTATCGCTTATTAATCCCTTTAATGCAGGCTTCAACATTTATATTTCGATGGGACATTTTTCAGAACGGTTCTCTCAATTCTCAGCGAAAATGATTTCAAGCATTTGCAAAACAATTATACTGATATAATGTTTTGTGAACGCTATACGTTGTTCTTGCTGAGATACTCATTTTATATATTATTTCATGGGATATTTCAGGATATCTGTGCAAGCAAGTCCTTCGCCGATTTAAGTCCTGTCCTATTTGCTCCGAGGCTATCCTTAAGCCCGATAAAAATCCCACACCCGAGTCAACGCTGGTAGACCTGCGATCTCGAGGAGGATTAATTCATTCGAACCTCAAATTTTTTAATTTGATTCGTTACGTCGAAGAGTGTTTCGCGAAGCATGCCAAATCGTCCGAAGTCTTCGATCTAACAATCGAGGAGGTTCTCTCTAATTATAATTTTACATTCCCGTGTAAAGATCATGCCTCGGAGATTCTCTCTTATGCACTCTGTTATTATATAAGGTTGAGGATGCGCCAATTTACGTACCAGGAAAATCAAAAACTGAAAAAGAAATTTGTACCTCAAAGGAAATTGTCGAAATTGTCAAATCAATAAACAAGTTGATAATTAAAACCATGTCGCCTGCGCGTCATTCAAACCATGTCACAATAAGCGATTTTGTCAAAATCCTGCGAGAGAGAAGGATATACATTATCTCAATTATATCGCTGTAATATCGCTATTATTCGCTATCTACCTATTGCTGCAATACTTATAACACTTTTACAGCTGCCAAATGTGCTACGTTAAAGAGAAAATGTATATCCGTTTCTCTCGCAGGATTTTGACAAAATCGCTTATGACCCGACTCTTATTACAGGGTCTCTAGACCACTTTTCGATCGACACGATTAGTGCGGACACGGAGCGAACTACCGAAAACGTGGACATTAAGCGAGACACCCCCACCACCATAAAATGGTGCGAGTTTCCAGACCTGAGTAGAAGACCGTGGTGCCAATGAACGTAAATGTTTGGTTAACGCCACCTCAGATTTTAATAAAAATCTACTCCACCGATTCATTTTTGTATGTAGAAGAACATTTGAAAAGTGAAAATCGTCGCTCGATGCTATACTAAGAGTTATCAAGCGTTAAAATTGACAACCATTCAGGTTAGAAAATCTGTCATATCTACATTTTTCTTCACGACACAAAAGCATGTTTATTTTAAGAAGGCTTTTAATAAGCTTAAGTTATCAAGCTTTTTTCATATTATTTTTACTAATAAAGAAGCGTTTATCGCCTTAAGACAATGTTTTCTTCTTTAATTTTCAAGTAAAGCAAGTTTATTTATATTCTTGAATATACGGTATGTTCCAGGACTGGCGAAATTTTTTAAAAATCACGATGCTTTTTTATCTCCACACAGAACGAATCCTCTTTTTATACAAATCCTTATTCTAATCTGATAATATTGTAATTTAAAAATGATGTAAGATAAGATCGAATAGCCCATGAGATCATATTTTCATCATTTTTAGGTTAGAATATTATCAGATAATAAGAATTTGTATAAAAAGAGGATTTGTTCTGTGTGAAGATAGAAAACCATCGTCTTTTATTTTTATTTTTGTCAGTCCTGGAACATACCGTATATTCGGGAATATAAATAAACTTGCTGTACTTGAAAATTAAAGAAGAAAACATTGTCTTAAGGCGATATACGCTTCTTTAATAATAAGAATAATGTGAAAGAATCTCGATAACTTAGGCTTATTAAAAGCCGTCTTAAAGGGAGCTTTCGACACAAGTCGACACAAATGTCGTTTTGTCTTTCTTCGCATTCAATGAATAATAAAAACAGAACGACTCCTGTGTCGACTTGTGTCGCTTGCTGGAAAGTTCCCAAAATAAATATGCTTTTGTGCCTTGAAGAAAAATGTCGGTATGACTTCCTAACGTGAATGGACGTAAAATTTAAGGTTACTAACTCTTTTGTAGCATCTCTTTCATAGACTTACAGATCTCAAATACACATAATAAACGGAGACAATGTGTGATCCCCATCAATAGATTTTATAGAAGAAAAGGTATTTGAAATATTCTTATTAAATTTCTTTGTTAACGAAATGCAGATATAAGATGTCGAATTTTAGAAAAATTCTGATTTTTATTGTTTTCATTTATTATAGAAAGTTCTGCAAGCTTTGTAAGAAATAATTCAGATTTATGAATAAAAGAACACAGATTACACTTAAAGATTTGTCTTAAACCAATGATATATAAAACTGTTTCAGCCTACATGATTACAAATCGTACCAATGTTCTAGCGTCACAGTTGTGCTGTATTTTCGCGATGCCTAAGTCGATTAGGCAAACTTATAACAACTTACTCTCGTTACTGCAATAGACCTGTAATAATGTCTGATTGCTCTATTAGTGAAAGAGGAAAACCATTTTAATTAAAACTTCCTTCAAACATTGTTTCGGTCTATTTCTAATTGTCATAAAGTTTGCCTAATCGACGAGACTTTGGCACCGCGAATATACAGCTCAACTGTGATGCCATTACATTGGTGGAACTTGTAATCCTGTGGGCTGATAGCAGTTTTGTACATTATTATTAATTTAAGACGAATTTTTAGGGTTGTTCTTTCATTCATAAATCTGAATTATTTCTTACACTATGCAAAACTTGCAGACCTCTCTATAATAAATGAAAACAATAAAAACCCGAATTTTTCTAAAATGCGATCTTTTACATCTACATTTCCTTAACGAAGGAATTTAATAAAAAAGTTGCAAATCTTTTCTTTTGTAAAATTTATTGATGGCGATCACTGTCTCCATTTGTTATGTGTATTTGAGACCTGTAAGTCTTTAAGTAGTACATAAAGTAATTAATTAGTAATAAATAATTAGATATAAAATATAAACTTGATACACATGTATACAGAATAAGTGACAATAAAATGCAGACGCTACGTATATCAAAGTAATTTTAATTGCGGATATAAAATATATAATTTACTTAGAATTTATCCTTTAAATTGTTTATTATAAATTGTATATTAACAAAACTTATAAAAAATTATATTTTAGGTATATATTAGATACATAGGTTTATAATCAATTCTATTTCTATATTAAATTGTACTAAAAAGCATACCATAGGAATAAAATATAAAAACATCAAATTTTTCAATTTTTTTACAATGAGTATCTAATATACGTATTGAATATATAATGTATTAATAAAGACAGAATTTCTAGTAAAAATAACTGAACAATAAAAATAGTTAAAAGATAACTAAGTAAAGAATGATGACAGTTTTGCAAAATACTATCAGTATTGTAACTTCTCACTTTACAAAATATGGCTGGAATTGAGTATTGAATGTTATAATAACAACTAAATGTAGTGACTTAAAAACTTAATAATGAAAACTTACAATTAGTGAAAAACAATTTTATCACATGCTGCCTTACAAAATAAAAGCATAAATTGTAGATCAAACTTATAGGTTTATTAGAATATATAAGTATAACTTTTACTGATTAAAAAGAATGCAAATATTTCTGAATATTGAATATTGAACTGACATACAATCGCAGTAACCAAACTTAGAACTTAGAAGCAACAACTTAGTAAAGCTCAATATTGTAACTTCTCTACACCATATGACTAGAATTGAAAGCTGGGTATTATAATGACAACTAAATGTAGACTCGAGAACTTGAAAACGAAAACGTAGTAAAAATCAGTCTTATAACATGCTGCCTTACAAAATAAAGTTATAAATGTATATATACGTTTTTCTCAAAAGTTTTGTTTCTTTTAACTAATTATGTAACCATGTTTTTATTACACCTAGTCTCCTCTCGCCTAAGATGTTATATGTCATTTTAACCTTTCGATTTCTGATAGAAGTGGTAATTTTCCTTTATATGTATATATATACTTTAAAAAATACATTTTTCTGTTTGTTGACTCTTCATTCGTCCATCGTTTTTTCTTTTGATATGTTTCACGGCCTGAAATGCTAATACTGTCATTGACAAAGGATGGTCGAAAGAAATCTTGATGTATAAAATTTAATCGTTATTTAATTACATGCTTGATCTTTCTGTTTTCTTTGCACGTTTACTGTACAATCATAGAGATGTTTGAACTCGTATTCATTACATAACCTGGTATATCACTATCCGAATGTTTTCCTATCAGAAACTGAAATAAGTACAAAAATAATATAAAATTCAAGAGTAGAAAGAAAAGTAGACAGAGAGAGAGAGGGTGTAGGAGAGCGAGAGGAAGAGGGATAGGTAGGGGTAGGAGAGGGAGCGAAAGTAAAAGAGGGAAAGGAGAGAAGGGAGGATATGTTAATAGAAAATATACATATATTGTTTAAGTTATCCTCATTTAAGCATTGCTTAAGTTCTTATTTAAACATTTAATAAAAACTTTTGATTTTCAATTTACACATTTGTAGAAATAATTGATATGTATGTACTTATTATGAATTAGACCTTTGTTTTTGGAATAAATATTCTTTAAAATCACTTGTTTCTTTTCTGTGTTGTTTATGAAAATATTACTGATGTAAAAATTTCTTTTAAATAATACATATCACCTTATTTTTTCCTCTATTTTGTGTAATTTCCTTTGCTTCTCTCTTTGTTTCTTTTTTCCATGTTTCATTATTTTCCTTTAATTCTGTTGAAGTATCAACAGATGCTTCACTTATGTCGCCAAATGTCTGTGACAATTCTGACAAACAAAAGTACAATTACATAATCATAATATTTTTAATATAATAATTAGTGAGATAATTTAACTCTCAATTAAAGTTAATTGCTGATATAATTAATATGTAAAAATATAATTGCTAACCTTGATTATTAAAGGAAAGGTTATTATTTTCACTATTCATTATTACATTAGTTTCGTTAGAGTTGTATCCACGCCTTCAGTTTTTTTTTTAATCTTTGACATTTCTAATATATCGACTTTAGCAACGGGTTTCCTATAAACCTCTTTATGGATATATTCATGATAATCCCATAAATTTTGCCATTCTCATAACTTGATTATCTGACAAGTTTAAATCCACACATTTTGTTGCAACATGTTTGCGTAAGGCAATACCACGAAATGTGGAGACACAATGCCCTTGCAAAATCTCGCATTAATCTGCAAGCATGCAAATGTTTATAATGACTTTTATTGTTACTCGGTAATCCAAACAAGAAAGGATTACTTGATGGCACCTTGAAGGCATCTCTTCGAAATTGTAGCAAGAGTTGAGTACTTTTCAACATTTTTGCATCCTATAGCATTGGAACGGTTCTATTAATTTACCACGAATAGTAAATCTAACATAGTTATGAATCTTCTCGGATTGTTTTAGAAATTTTACACATAGTGCGTGCCCAGGCACATTAATAGTTTCTATAATCATTAATTAAAATTGTTTCCGTTTCTCCGGCTCGACGACGATATACGTATACAGACAATACACTTATTTCATTAATATTACTTTCCGAATTTGTTGTTTCTCCTGTATTATTAATTTCTGAACGCTGTGTTTCATCAGTTGGCTTATATTCGTTAATAGTATCTTGAGTCATACTTGTGTCTGAACTATTGTCGTTGCCATCATCTAAATTAAAAATTAAAATATATGATTAAAATAACATATCTAAAAGGATTCCAAGTATATTAATATTCTAAAATAAATTATTAAACATAAGTAACTATAAATATAAAAAATATTGCTAATTATACTTAAAATCTTCATATTTAAAATTATTTGTTTTCTACTACTTACTATAGCTTGTTAAATTTGAAAATAATACATTATCTTCTTTGTTACATAATCTATATTTCTTTCTTTCTAGAGATTTAAATATTTCCATGTCTATCTTCTTTTTTATCAGAATTTTGTGGTGTTGCTTTTAAAATGATGTATTTTGGTGTATTGTATACATAATGTCTTTAGTAATTATACATTTTGGCACTGTTTCTTTTGAGTTATTATTACTATCATAATAACCTGTTTTACTTGTACTTGAAGTAAAATTATTATCATTTACGCTTATATTATATAACTGAAACATATAACAATATAAGTCATATCATAAGTTTGAGTTAAATTAATAAAAGACTTTTATATGCATGTAAACCTTAAAATATACGATACTGTTTACTTACACTGGATCGATTTTATTATTGTATTTTATTTCTTCGCTATTAGTAATTAAGGCACTTTTTGGTTCACAATTGCTATTCAAAGAATCTTCCTTGTCCGCAATCTCTTTTGTATACTGTAATTATATTAATTAAAAACATAACCTTGGTTCTAATTACTGAACTTTTATACTTATAATACTTAGTTATTTTGTTGATTTTATAATAATTATTTACCTTCCTGTTATTTAAAATACCTGCTTCTTTTGCAGAATCCTGTCCATATAAAATTGATTCATCTTTTACTAAGAACTTCAATTAAACTTGTCTCTTGCTTTCTATAACTTTTCACAATATCTACTTGATATATTGCATATTTTAAAAGATTTGTCTTTGTTAAGCGTTGAATGTATCAAATGATTGATCTGTGTATTAATTGTAGGTTGTCGTTTAATGCC
>JASTWR010001292.1:0-49699 GCA_030770355.1 Harpagoxenus sublaevis
AAATTTTTAAAGCTCACAGTTCAATAAATAGGATAGATAGTTTAACAAATGGGAAATCCACTCTTTGCCAAAAACGTGGACAAAATAAATCTGAAAAATATGATTCTTACTCGTCAATGTCACTACATAAAAATATTAAAAACACTTGTTTTAATTAAGACATTATTGTACATGCATTAAGAGTAAATAACAAATGTCTAAAATATATACCACATCTGTTATTGACATATTTTCATAACAAAGTCATTTTGGCCCTTATTACTGCTCGATGGAAACCGAGGGAAGCTGGTGGTATATATATGTAGATATACAATTACAATACAATATTTATTTCTAATTAGATAAATATTTTACTAGATATTTTATTTAATTGTAAATAAATATGTGTATTATATTGTAAATTAGTTTTTAGGAGCCACACGTAATGAATATTTTTTGGATCCAAAGATTTTTTGTTACTATACGAAATAAGAGTTATCATTTTCCTGACAAAAGAGCTTTTTGTTGACTATCGCTTATTGCTCATTAGTCATTATTCATAGTCTTCATTGAGCAACTACGGTCGTAAAATGTGTAAGAATTCTTTATTATTTACTTTCCATTGCTCTTGTATAAGGCGAAAGCTCTATTTCACATTTTATATTGTTAATTGCATATAGATATGGCATAACGTTTGACTCTGAAACTTTTTAACTTGTCACTAACAATTAACTGTATACATTATATTGAATTTATGTGGTTGTTTTCCAAAGTTTTGTTAGTACTATTTTTAGTTTAAAGTTTAAAGTGTTAACGTGCAATATACAGGGTGAGTCATTTCAATCTGTAAACGCTAATATCTCGAAAATATGGAAGATACGGAAAATGTTTTCAGACAAAGTTGTATGGTCTAAAGGGGGACATAAGATGGTTGGCAATGATTTGACTTTGGATGGTCGTTTGAAGCTCACGTGAACGTCACCTTCAATTTCTTAAATGGACCCCCTATATTGTAGTATATCGTTTGAAAGGGCATAAAATAAGAAAAATTTTGGCGCAAACCAGAGGTCGATACGTTGACCCGTTTGGGAGTTATTTAGGGTCAAAAATTGATTTTTTCCAAATTTGACTTTAAATAACTCCCGAACGGATCAACGTATTGACCTCTGGTTTGCGCCCAAAATTTTTCTTATTTTATGCCCTTTCAAATGGTATACTACAATATGGGGGTTTTACTTAAAATTTTTAGTGTCTCAGGGGACTGCAACTCAAAAATTTGAAATGGAACCCCCCCAATATTGTAGTATATCATTTAAAAAGGGCATAAAATAAAAAAAATTTGGCGCAAACCAGAGGTCGATACGTTGATCCGTTCGGGCAGTTATTTAAAGTCAAATTTGGAAAAAGTCAATTTTTGACCCTAAATAACTCCCGAACGGGTTAACGTATCGACCTCTGGTTTGCGCCAAAATTTTTCTTATTTTGTTGCCCTTTCAAACGATATGCTACAATATAGGGGGTTCCATTTAAGAAATTGAAGGTGACGTTCACGTGAGCTTCAACGACCATCCAAAGTCAAATCATTGCCACCATCTTATGTCCCCCTTTAGACCATACAACTTTTGTCTGAAACATTTTTCCGTATCTTCCATATTTTTCGAGATATTAGCGTTTATAGATTGAAATGACTCACCCTGTATATTAATCTAAAAATTAAATATTAATTAAAAATTAATTTAATCTAAAAATAGTACTAACAAACTTTGGAAAGCAACCACATAAATTCAATATAATGTATACAGTTGTTATAGTGACAAGTTAAAAAATTTCAGAGTCAACCTTTATGCCATATCTATGTAATTAACAATATAAAATATGAAATAGAGCTTTCGCCTCATACAAGAGCAATGGAAAGTAAATAATATAAAAAATTCTGACACATTTTACGACCGTAGTTGCTCAATGAAGACTATGAGTAATGACTAATGAGCAATAAGCGATAGTCAACAAAAGCTCTTTTGTCAGGAAAATGATAACTCTTATTTCGTATAGTGACAAAAATCTTTGGATCCAAAGAATATTCATTACGTGGCTCCTAACAACTTATTTAATTAATATAATTACACATATTTATTTACAATTAAATAAAATATCTAATTGTAAGATATTTTATCTAATTATAAATAAATATTGTATTGTAATTGTAATATATATACCACCACCTTCCCGCGGTTTCCATCGAGCAGTAATGTGGACTCGAATGACATTTTGTTATGAAAATATGTCAATAATAGATGTAGTATCTATATATTTTAGACATTTGTTATTTACTTTTAATGCATGTATAATAATGTCTTAATTAAAACAAGTGTTTTAATAATTTTTATGTAGTGACATTGGCGGATAAGAAAGTTTCATATTTTTCAGATTTTTTTCTTTCCACGTTTCTGGCAAAGAGTGGATTTCCCATTTGTTAAACTATCTATCCTATTTATTAAACTGTGAGCTTTCCCAGATAGCACAGCTGATCTTTATGAATTCATAAAGATCAGATTCAGATCTTTTTGAATTCATAAAGATCAGATTCAGATCTTTTTGAATTCATAAAGATCAGCTTTGCTATCTGGGTTTAAAATCCTTCTTTTAAATTCTCAATAGTGGGGTTCTTCCATTACAATGCGTTTAAATGTAGTACAATTTTCATATGAGAAAATTATTCCTTACTAGAATTTATTTGAATGGTATACAATTGAGGATATTGAAGTAAATAAAAAAGTTATAAATTATAAAATACATACGTATATAAGTTTTTTATTTAGTTCAATATCCTGGAACATGTAAATGTATATATAACATATATATTAGGTTATTCGACATAAATAATTAATATAAAAAATATAGTATTTATATAAATATATGAAAATTTGTTAACGAGAATACCTCATGTATATCTGGGGTATTCTCGTTGAAATTTTCATGTTTTAACGACCAACTCTAAACATTTTGACAATTTTTTAGCGAAAAGTATCTTGACAACGAGAAGACGTATTTTTCTGTTTGAGTCTACGATCCATATTGTCGACAGTGTGATTTTTATTAAAAAAAGAATTTTTCAGTAACTCTACTTTTTAAATCGTTAATATCTGGGAAATATTGAATCGTATTGAAAAATAACTGCAATTAATTTTATTTTATCTTTAAGAATTTGCGAACATTATAAAAAAAGATTTCTTGTCTCTTCACCATTGTATAATATAACTTTAGACTGTCCAGAAATTAAGAAGATTATATACATCATGTAACTTATTTTAAACTAAACAAATTTCATTCCAGTTATTTTTCGATAGAATTAAATATTTCCAGGATATTAATTAACTTAGACGTAACAGTTACCGTCAAATTCAATTTCTTACAAATATTACACTCGGAAATATTTATTGTAGGCCAAAAAAACAAAAAAATACGTGTCTTCTCTTTTACGGAATTCTTTTCGGAAAAGAATTGTCAAAAAAATAGGAGCATAGGTCAGGGTCAAAGCATGAAAATTTCTGCAAGAATGATAAACATACCTTTTTACTATAATTTTTTTCATGTTTAGTAATCATTTTTACATCATGTCTAATCATGTCTACACTATTCCAAAGATCGCTATTTGATTATCGTGCACCTAACCTGCACCGGCAACTCAGATTCACGCCGAGATGCCGAGAAAGCATTTCCAGCGTAAAAACATCGTCGATCGCGCGAGCTAAGTGAGAGCGACTAGGAGGGTGTGATATTCTCCCTCTCGCTCGGCGTGCCGAGCGAAGCCGACACACCGATAGACCGAGCGTCACTCTGTATGCGTAGTGGAGGGGGAAATTCGTCACCGTGCGCGGGCTCGAAATCGCACCACTGAACACAGGCTAGTGATTAATTTGGCGCTATAAATGCTTCAAAGGTAGCAGTCAGTATTGCCGGTTATAACATCGTAATTATTCTCACGTGCAGTGGCTTCAGCTTGGGTTCATTTTATCTTGCAATGGATAACGAAAATCTATCAGTGAGTAATACAAATATTATTTTACCCTTCGTTATTTCGTATAAGAATGCATATCAGTCAGATGGACTACAATCTTGCTTGAAGGTTAGGATGTAAAGGCAACACAGGCTGTGATCAATTTGGCGCTATAAATGCTTTGAAGCGTTAAGCTGGAATCACACAATGCAAGATTGTCATGCCTGCATTCTTGCACGCTGACTGACGCTGACCAATGCATTGAACATTGCTCGTTTTGCTGTTTAAAACGTTAACTTTCCATCGTTGCAAGCTTCGTATAACTTTATGTGACGTTTTAAACAGCAAAATCGAGCAACGTTCAATGCATTGGTCATCGTCATTTAGCGTGCAAGGATACAGGCATGAAAAACGTGCATCGTGTGATTCCAACTTTAGATTGACTAATCAGGACAAAAATATTTACGCTTTCAAGCATTTGTAACGCCAAGTGAACTGAATACCGACTATTACCTTGTTTACGCGAGCGTTACTTCTGTAGTAACTTACGATAATTCACTTAGATTATCGTAACTTACGATAAGTCACTCCGCGTAAACGGGGGTGAGTAGCCATTGACTACATTACGATAATAGAAGCAAGTTACTGAAAATAGCTAATACTTTCCGTGCTAATACCTCGCGTAAACGGCGAATTTGATTCTCAATGGTGCACAAGAGTTCAGCCGTCAATATTTCTTGATGTTGTTTGGCGAAAACAGCAATAGTACTCACAATATTACTTGTCGAATCCATTTTGACTTATTATTTGAAGTTTGAACTGATAACCTCTAAATCGCATTTACGTCTTTTAAAAATACCGCGTATGTAGAGAGGAACCTCACGACGAACCGTAGGAACATTATTATACTTCGCGCCTGCGTAAACGACTCTCACACCCAGCCAGAATAGTCCCGTCGATCCGACGTCAAATAGACGTCTAGAGCTAACATCTATCTACCATCTACGTCTAATCTAAATTAAGATCTATATAGACCTAAAAACGGTCCATATTTAGATGTCTAATCGATCTAAGATTTCGACGTCTTTCCGACGTCTTATTGACATCCCTCATAGAAAAGTATTACTGAAGTACTCATTGTCAGTACACTACACGGAAAGAAAAGATTAGCTACGGCAGCAAGAATTTGTGTGCGGTTGCTAAATTTTAGTCGTAAGTTAGGTAAGGGTTACAAGAATTTAGCTACGGCAGACACTTATTTAGCTACGGCAGACACATACCTATTTCCGACATTCACCCAAAATAAAAAAAAAATTATATTTATTTCGAAATTTTATTACTATTTTTTAACTAAATTTGTTCCTTAAGATGCAGCCTATGATGATTCCATCTGAAAATAAGTATTTGTAACTGATTAAATGTCTTAAAAAACACACTTACCTTAGTGGGATTCGAACTCGGGACCTCTGGATCGTGAGCCAACTGCCTTACGTGGTAGACTACTTCTTAATTTAATGTAAATGTTATATATTGTCTACATGTCATAACCGTAGGCCCCTACCGCCACATAATTTATAGAGCAAAACAATAACAGAAAAATGATGATTTCTTATAATTAAATAGTTATTGTTAAATAATATTTTAAGTTAATATTAATATTAAATAAATGTTTTTTAAAATTATTATAGTAAATAAATAATTTTTGTAAAATAAATATTAAATTAATGTCAAATAAATGTTAAATATACGTTATCTCTAAATCATTATTGCAAATAAATAATTAATATAAAATAAATATTAAATTAATGTCAAATAAATGTTAAATAAATTTTTTTTCAAATTATTATTACAAATAAATAATCAATATTACATAAATATTATATTATTGCCGAATAAATGTTAAATAAATGTTTTTAAAAATTATTATTGTAAATAAATAATTTATGTAAAATAAATATCAAATAATGTGTAATAAATGTTAAATACATGTTTTTTAAAATTATTATTGCAAATGAATAATTAATATAAAATAAATATTAAATTAATGTCAAATAAATGTTAAATAAATGTTTTTTCAAATTATTATTACAAATAAATAATCAATATTACATAAATATTATATTATTGCCGAATAAATGTTAAATAAATGTTTTTTAAAATCATTATTGTAAATAAATAATTTATGTAAAATAAATATCAAATAATGTGTAATAAATGTTAAATACATGTTTTTTAAAATTATTATTGCAAATGAATAATTAATATAAAATAAATATTAAATTAATGTCAAATAAATGTTAAATAAATGTTTTTTAAAATCATTGTTCGATGCGATCGGCGCTCGTACAATGAGCGAGACCAGGCGTCGAGATCGAGCTGAGCGTCCGTGGTCTTTGCGATCGCGAGGCGACGCGATCGCACTTAAGATGCCGGAGCACGCGCCGTTAGGCACGCCGAACTTCCGCGGAGTGAGGGATACGGGAGTTGTCGACTCAAAGAGTTCGATAAATTTCACAAATGTTAGTTTATTTAAAGTTGAACAATGTTCGGTGCCTCGTGGCGAAACGCACAGGCGAAAACTTGGTAAATCGAGCCGTCGCGGGGCGCCGAAGGATCCGCACACAACGACGTTCGATTCCCGCACAGAGCAGCGGACTTAAGAGTCGAGATAGAAGCCGCGGAGGTGATCCGATCGCGGAAAACTCGCGGATTTGAGATATTCGGTGGAGCGATACTCGCAACCGAGCTATGCAAATACGTCCGACGCTGTCGCTAGCTTGTGTTACTCTGTCTTGCAGAGAGCTCCGGTTTCGGGTTCGAGATCCTTCGGCTTGTAGGGGGTGACGGCCAATCGGCGTACGCGACGCAGGTGTCATGCTTTTGACATACGGATGTCGCGTGATCGAACGTTCGGATCGACCGGATCGACTCGCGGCCGTTGACAGGAGCGGACTCCGCGACATTCCGCCCGCCTCGAAACGTCAGTTTCGAAAAGGAGCATGCAAAGGAGATACATGTGATTTGGTTTGGGGGAAGTTACCGCCCGCCTTAATGAGTAGTGACACGAGATGCGTTCTTCTTACAAACTAGATACAATACTTAAATTTAACTCTAACTTATTCTAACTTACAATTAGACGCGAAGATTGCTTAGAAGTACCGCGAAAAGGGCGCTATCCAAAAAGAGAAATTCGGTAATACAGTAACGATTTACATCATACGCTTTTGTTAGTCGCGTCGTCGAAGGGAGGATCGATGTCGACCGGAAGGACGCACAATTTAACTATCGGTCGTTTGTACTCTGATTGCGCGGTTCGCACAGAGACGACGCGCACTAAACCGTCAGGGCCCTCGTGACAGTGAGTTACTCTCGCGAGCTCCCACTTGCACGGAGGCAAGAGGGGATTTTTGAGAAGCACCATGGTGCCGACTTTAATCGATGGCTGTTCCTTTCGCCATTTACCTCGTTGTTGCAGAGCGTTCACGTAGTCCGATTGCCATATTTTCCAAAACCGTTCCGTCATTTTCCGAACAAGTTGCCATCGGGACAATCGATTCTCGGAAATGGATAGGACGGAAGGTTCGGGATTGACTGTCAGGGCAGACCCGATCAAGAAGTGACCCGGAGTGAGCGGCTCGTAATCGTCAAGAGTGTCGTTAAGAGGTCCGATCGGTCGCGAGTTTAAACACGCCTCGATTCTGCATAGGAGGGTTGTGAACTCCTCAAATGTTAACGTATGAGGGCCGAGGACGCGACGAAGGTGGTGCTTTAAGCTGCGGACGCCGGCCTCCCAGAGTCCTCCGAAGTGAGGAGCGTGTGGGGGGATATACTTCCATGCGATATGATCCGCCGCTGTTTTGTTTAAAAAATCGGGATTCGCAATGGCGTCACAATAGGCCTGATTTAATTCTTTTTCGGCACCGGTAAACGTCGTGCCGTTATCCGAATACATGACGACGGGTAAACCTCGCCGAGCGCAAAAGCGTGAGAATGCGTCTAAAAAAGCGTGGGCGGAATAGTCGCTAACTAGTTCCAAATGAATTGCTCGAGAAGCGAGACAAATAAATAAAGCGATATACCCTTTGCGCGAATTTTATTCCTCGTCCTGAGGAGGCTCGCGTCGCGACGGGACCGGCGTAATCGACGCCGCAATGCGCGAACGCTCGCGGGGGGGCCGATATGCGAGCCCGCGGAAGTTGGCCCATGAGTTGCTCAGGTACAGCGGCTTTTTCTCGGGCGCATTTAACGCATTTGTGGATGATTCGTTTGACCGCGTTTCTTGCTCTTAGTATCCAATAATTTTGACGAAGTGTGGCCAACGTGAGTTGTATGCCTGAATGACAAGTTTTAAGATGGACGTGTTGTATGATTAAATCGACGACCGGATGAGCGGATAAAAGAACGGGGTGTTTATTTTCGAACGATAGCGGGGCATTGTAAAGGCGTCCGCCTACGCGAATGACGTTATTTTCGTCCAAGAATGGACTTAATGATGCGATCGCGGTCTTCGACGATAAGAGTTTACCTTCTTTTAACTGAGAGAATTCCGCGGAAAAATTCGCGGTTTGAATTATCTTAATCCAAAATAATTGGGCCTGTTGGCACTCGTGCGAGGTAAGAGCTTTCGAACGCTCGGCGAGATCATCCGATAGGCTTTCTTTTTTTCGACATTTGTTTACAAACCGAATAATATACGCGGTTACTCTCAATAGCTTCGGCCAACTGGAAAATCGAACCGCGAGATCCCAGGGTGCGGCGGCTTGAGTGAGATGTGCTACGAGCAGCTTCGCTTCTTCGCTTTCGTCGGCGACTGGCGAAGAGTCTTGCGTCGGCCATTGGGTTTGGTCGAGGCGTAGCCACGTCGGGCCTAACCACCATAGCGAAAACGAATTGAATTCGTGCCCTAGCAAGCCTCTCGACGCGCAGTCGGCGGGATTCTCAGAGGTGGGTACGTAGCGCCAGTCGGCGTCGGAAATTCGAGTTTGTATGTCAGCAACGCGGTTTGAGACAAAGATTTTCCATCGGGATGGATGTGATCGAAGCCAGGCAAGCACGACCTTGGAATCCGTCCAACAATATTTTGCTATCGATTTTAGTTTGAGAGATTCCTGAACAAACTCCATGAGACGCGCTAGAAGGGCCGCGGCGGACAACTCGAGGCGCGGGACGGTCATCGTTTTGAGGGGAGCGACTTTAGATTTTGCGGTGAGCAAGCAAGTAGTGATCTCCCCGGATAAAGAGATGACACGCGTGTATACCACGGCGGCATAGGCCGTCGTGGATGCGTCCGCGAACCCGTGAAGTTCGCATTGGACAGTATCGGAGCCGCGACCCGTCCACCGCGGAATCTGTAAGCCATTCAAATGCGAGAGATTGCGATAGATTGTTTCCCATCGGTGAATGGCAGGAGGAGGGACCGTATCATCCCAGTCTAACTTTAGTCGCCAGAGGTTTTGCATAAATATTTTCGCGTTGACTATGATTGGAGTTGCCCATCCCAACGGGTCGAACAGTTTTGCTATCGTTGAAAGGATGGCGCGTTTTGTGCAAGGCAACGATTCTGGTAGAGAAACTTGAAACTGGAATGAATCAAGTGCGGGGTTCCAGATTATGCCCAAAATGCTAAGCTGATCGTCGAGTTGCAATACTCTACTGCAGGCTAAGCCGTGATTATCTGGGGAAATATCTGAAAGCAGATTCGAATCGTTGCTGGCCCATTTGCGAAGAACGAATCCACCTTGCGCAAGGAGCGCGCAAACTTGCTCCTTGGCTTTACGTAGCAAGGGGATATCTTCCGCGCCGAAGAGAACGTCGTCTATATAAGTGTTCTCGAGCAGAATGAGGATCGCGAGAGGAAAAGCATCACCGTCGTCGCTTACCAATTGTTCTATAGTGCGGATGGCTTGATAGGGCGCTGATGCCTCACCATAGGTTACGGTTAATAATACATAATCTTGCACCTCGGTCGAATCTCTTTTGAACCACAATATGCGCTGATAATTACAATCGCGGGGGTGAACTAAAATCTGTCTATACATTTTGGTAATATCTGCTGCGCCCACGTATTTATGCTGACGCCATCTCAAGACGATCGCTCGTAAGTCGGGTTGTTTTTTTCGGTCCTGTAAGTAAATGCGAGTTTAGAGAGGTGCCGTTGGTGGTTAGACTCGATGCGTTGAAGACAACGCGTAACCTTGTTGTCGAACTCGTAGCTCGAATCACCGCGTGATGTGGTATGTAAACGACCTGGGAGTCCGACGGCGCGGGTTTCGTCGACGGGTCTCATATGTCCAAGGCTCTCATACTCGCGGAGGAAATCGTCGTATTCTTTTTTTAATTCGGGGTTAGCGATAAGTCGACGATTAAGCGCGACGAGTCTCTGATGGGCGATCGCGCGAGATTCGCCTATCTCGATAGGAGGCCCCGTTTTGAAGGGAAGGCGAACTATATATCTACCGTCGGGTGCACGAGCATCAGTCGTCCGATAATGCTCTTCGCATTGTTTTTCTTCAGGAGAGAGAATTTTCGGTGACGGAATTTCTTCGATCTCCCAAAATCTGCGAATCTCGTTTTCTAAAGCGCAATGGAAGACATTAACCGTTGGAATCGTTAAGCTTTGCGCGGATACAGGTCCGGAGATTATCCAGCCTAAGTGCGAATTTTGCGCGATGGGCTGCCCGGCGGGCCCTTTGCGAATACCGTTCAAAATTAGACGACCGTATAAGTCTGCTCCAATAATTAATTCGATGGGGGCAGATCCTGTCGGATCGTCGTCTGCCAGTCGTAAGTCCTTGAGATGTTTCCAATCGCAAACGCTCTGAGAACGTCGAGGATTATATTTGGTGAGCGATTTCAAAATAAAGGCGACCGTGGTAAAGGTCGGCTCGGATCGATCGCGCGGAGAGATGTTGATGACGGCCGCATGACGACATGTACCGGCGTTTGAACAGCCTACTGCTGAAATTGTTGTGAGCGTTTTTGTCTGACGAAGGCGCAAAATTTGAGCGAGGTTCCCTGTTATAAAGGTGACCTCGGACCCTTGGTCGAGTAGGGCCCTGACGGCTAGTTTGCGCCCTGTGGGTGATTCGACGATCACTTTTGCGGTGGCCAGTAATACCGGGGACGGAACCTCGGTGTCGGAAACGGATGACATCGCGACGGCGTGCGAGGGGCGCGAGGTATTCGCAGGGGGATCTGAATCCGCATCCGCGGAAACGTTCTGGACGGCGGTTGCAGTATTAACGCTAGAAGGATTATTATTCGAATCAGAAGAAGAGTGCGAGTCAATATGAAGCGAGGAGTGATGTCGCTGTTGGCAAATGCGACAAGAATATTTGCTATTGCAATCTTGAATTGAATGTTTCAGACTGAGACAATTAAAGCACCGTCTAGCTTGCTTGATAATTTCGCGTCGTTGACTCGGACTCTTATTCAAAAACTGAGGGCATTTATTTAAATAGTGCTGTTTTTTACATAAAGTGCAAATTGGCGCTGGCGTGTCAGAGGTCGTTGCGTTATTGACTTTAACACTTCGATTTGGTTTTGCATTTAACGGCGTCAATTCTTCGAGCGCGGTGGCGCGAGAGGATATAAAGTGAATTAAATCTTCGAAAATTAATGGAGTTGATTCCGTGCTACTTTTCAGTTTCCATGCTCGTCGCGTAGTCGGATCGAGCTTTTGAGTTACGAAATAAACGAGGATATCGCTCAGAATTTCTTCCGATGATCGACCGAGACACCTCAGCGCCGATATTGATTTATCGGCTTTATCGCGTAACGCATGCAATTCAGCGGCAGATTCCCGCGACATTGGAGGCAAATTGTACAACGTCGAAACGTGAAGGTCGATAAGTTTACGCTTATTTTCAAACCGAGCGTGAAGCGCTTTCCACGCGACGGAGAAGTTGTCCGCAGTGATCGGAATACTCGATATAACGTCGCGAGCGGATCCGGTTAAGCTTGACGCAAGGAAATGCAAGCGTGAGAAATCTGAAAGCTCCTTATTTTCGATTATTAACGCGGTGAATCTATCGCGGAAGCTCTCCCATTCTTGAAAATTGCCCGAGAAGGGAGGGAGCTTTATAGGCGGAAGATGCCTTAACGATAACGCTGACGATTCAGATCGCGCGAATGATGAATGTTCAATATAAGATCGGTTCGGACTACCGCAAGGCTCCAGTTCCTCCAGCCACTCCGTCATGAGGTCCAACGTCGTTTGGTAGACATCCTCGTGTTCGTCGAGTAGATGCCCCTTGAAGTAGTCGAGGTCGGCCCGTTTGTCCTCCGGGATGAGCTGGAGAAGCACGGCGTGGCCTTGAATGCATTGGCTCCATGTGTCCTTCAGGGACGATATCCGGGAGCGGATCCTAGCCGGCGTATAGTTGATCCGACCGAATTTTTTAAAGTTCTCGAGAGATCGAGACACAATGCGCAGTAGCGCGAGTTGTTTCGATAATTGTTCACTCATGGCTGCAATCTATCGGGTTTTCACGTGACGATTGCCGAAAGTTTTTGAGAATAGACTCGCGCACAATGAGCGATGCACTTTGAGTGTCGCTTGAAGGTGTCGCAAATCCTTTTGTAATGTCCTGCACACCGCGAGACTCCGATCCGGCTCGAAGGACCAAATTTTGTTCGATGCGATCGGCGCTCGTACAATGAGCGAGACCAGGCGTCGAGATCGAGCTGAGCGTCCGTGGTCTTTGCGATCGCGAGGCGACGCGATCGCACTTAAGATGCCGGAGCACGCGCCGTTAGGCACGCCGAACTTCCGCGGAGTGAGGGATACGGGAGTTGTCGACTCAAAGAGTTCGATAAATTTCACAAATGTTAGTTTATTTAAAGTTGAACAATGTTCGGTGCCTCGTGGCGAAACGCACAGGCGAAAACTTGGTAAATCGAGCCGTCGCGGGGCGCCGAAGGATCCGCACACAACGACGTTCGATTCCCGCACAGAGCAGCGGACTTAAGAGTCGAGATAGAAGCCGCGGAGGTGATCCGATCGCGGAAAACTCGCGGATTTGAGATATTCGGTGGAGCGATACTCGCAACCGAGCTATGCAAATACGTCCGACGCTGTCGCTAGCTTGTGTTACTCTGTCTTGCAGAGAGCTCCGGTTTCGGGTTCGAGATCCTTCGGCTTGTAGGGGGTGACGGCCAATCGGCGTACGCGACGCAGGTGTCATGCTTTTGACATACGGATGTCGCGTGATCGAACGTTCGGATCGACCGGATCGACTCGCGGCCGTTGACAGGAGCGGACTCCGCGACAATCATTATTAAAAATAAATAATCAATATTACATAAATATTATATATTGCCGAATAAATGTTAAATAAATGTTTTTTAAAATCATTATTTTAAATAAATAATTTATGTAAAATAAATATTAAATAATGTTTAATAAATGTTAAATACATGTTTTTTAAAATTATTATTGCAAATGAATAATTAATATAAAATAAATATTAAATTAATGTTGAATAAATGTTAAATAAATGTTTTTTAAAATCATTATTAAAAATATAATTAATCAATATAACAAATATTAAATTAATGTTTAATAAATGTTAAAGAAATGTTTTTAAAATCATTATTGTAAGTGAATAATTTATGCCATAATACGGATTTTACGATTCTAGTAATAAATGACTCCTGTCGATCCTTAAGGACAATGAATTATATGAATTCAGTACTTCAGGCGTTTGCCGCCCCAGTGTTGAATCTCATCTATACCAGTACTTAAGTACTAGACCAGTGCTCGCAAAAAGATGCACAGTTCGGGCTGTTTCCCGAGGCGACGCCTACTGTCTCTTCACTACCGCTCGATCCTCGACGGCCGAGCCGCCGATCGCGCGCGTGACGTTGTTTTTCAGGAGCGTCGCGTATGTCAGAAATATGTTGGGATCATACCTTCCGTTAAACTTAAAGTTAAATGGTTAAAGTTTAACACTAAATTTTCTCTCTCTCTCTCTCTCTCTCTTTGTTATTAAGTCTAGCATTATATATATGTTCCATAATAATATAATTATTAATTAACGTAATTTTATACCTAATAATATAGTTATATGTATAATAATTTCAACAATAGTTTTCCGCATCATTCATGAGGTACTATTATTGATGCGTTTATTTTTATGTGGTTTCCCCAGTAGGCCTATTCCACTAAAAAAGAAGAAAATAATAAAATATATGGCTCGGCAAGAAAGATAAAAAACATTTAATTTCTGGGTCGTTTGCACGATTTGACTAAGGATGGTACATCCACAGAAATTTTGGAAGAATTAGCGAGCATCAGCGAGGATAATGATGCATCGCTCAAAGAAGAACGTTTATCGTTTTTTATTATTTTCATTTTGGAAAAAGAACGTTCGCATAAATATGTGGAGCCAAACATGAAAAAAATTCGAAGTCTTTGAATTTTCTCCATGTTTGGCTCCACATATTTATGCGAACGTTCCTTTTCCAAAATAAAAATAATAAAAAACGATAAACGTTCTTCTTTGAGCGATGCATCATTATCCTCGCTGATGCTCGCTAATTCTTCCAAAATTTCTGTGGATGTACCATCCTTAGTCAAATCGTGCAAACGACCCAGAAATTAAATGTTTTTTATCTTTCTTGCCGAGCCATATATTTTATGATTTTCTTCTTTTTTAGTGGAATAGGCCTACTGGGGAAACCACATAAAAATAAACGCATCAATAATAGTACCTCATGGGTGATGCGGAAAACTATTGTTGAAATTATTATACATATAACTATATTATTAGGTATAAAATTACGTTAATTAATAATTATATTATTATGAAACATATATATAATACTAGACTTAATAACAGAGAGAGAGAGAGAGAGAGAGAGAGAGAGAGAGAGAGAGAGAGAGAGAGAGAGAGAGAGAGAGAAAATTTAGTGTTAAACTTTAACCATTTAACTTTAAGTTTAACGGAAGGTATAATCCCAACATATTTCTGACATACGCGACGCTCCTGAAAAACAACGTCACGCGCGCGATCGGCGGCTCGGCCGTCGAGGATCGAGCGGTAGTGGGGAGACAGTAGGCGTCGCCTCGGGAAACAGCCCGAACTGTGCATCTTTTTGCGAGCACTGTACTAGACCAAGTAATAAATTACTATAGGAAAACTACTTACTCATTCTATCAGTACTTCACGTCTAAGCTCAACTATTAGAATCTCTAATACTTCAGTACTTTTTTACTATATAAGCAAATACTGAAGTACTTGTATCAGTACTTCGGATCCCGGAAGAACTACTAATACTACTACACATTACTCATTTGCCAGTAGTTCAACTACTGAAATACAAGAATAAAATACTAATCGCCAGTAAAAAATTACTAGACTCAGTAATTTATTACTGAGTACTTTAGTAATACTTTTCTATAAGGGATGTTATCTCGATGTTAGTTTTAAGTGCCTATAATAAAGCCTTGTGTCCACGATCTAATTAGAACTTGGTCTAAGATCTGGGACGGAAAAAAAATTAACCAATTGCATCTTTGTCCCAGATCTTCGACCAAGTTCTTGAATTGTGGACACAAGGCTTTAAGCCCGGCTCCGACATTCATAGTTGGATCTTATATTTGAAATCGTATGAAATTCAGTTTCAGATGTGTATAAGTAACGTTTTTTAAAAGGCACACATTAGACGTCGACTAAACATCGAAAGACGTCTAGGCCGAAGCAAGCAGTCCACAATATTTTTTACCTTGTTTTCTAAATATTTATCTCACTTTTAGCAAATGTAGACAAAGTACAAAACATACGCTTATTTTGACGCACATAGATCGAATCAAAAGGCACACATTAGACGTCGACTAAACATCGAATAGACGTCTAGGCCGAAGCAAGCAGTCCACAAAGTAAAATCTCGAAATTTTATGAAAAACTCTCTTCCGATGGTTTATATATTACAAATAGATTGCTAAAATACTCAGAGCAAGAGACGTCTAAATTGCCATATTTCTAGACATTCATTTAGATTAGACGTACTCTAGACTTCTTCGACGTCGATTAGATGTCGAATCGACATCAGCGTTCTGGCTGGGAAAAGTATCGCAGAA
Organism: Harpagoxenus sublaevis; assembly: GCA_030770355.1. Lineage (NCBI taxonomy): Eukaryota > Metazoa > Arthropoda > Insecta > Hymenoptera > Formicidae > Harpagoxenus > Harpagoxenus sublaevis. Next base: position 16,059 of record JASTWR010001292.1, read on the forward strand.
TACTACGCACGCGTAAACGGTAGAAAATTATGGACCGCGTAAACGCAGAGCACCGCCGCGTAAACAAGGTATATGAATACCAGCGTTAGTTTTGAGAGATACTTTCTTCCTTGCTTGTATTGAGAAATATTTGTCTAACTTTTTCTTTTTAATTTGTCTTCAAAATCACGTATTTTAAAAGAAAGCTTAAGAGAAAGGTCAACAGAGCAGAGCATAAAAGAGCAAGACTAGAAAATATTTCTTCGATTCTTCATAAATCTTTCGTTGATTTATCAGAAGACAGTTCAGATGATGAGAGTCGAAGTGGAGAGAACACTATTCAAGAAACTGAAATGCAGGAGGATTGCATTGCAGCAGCTTCTAGCAATTTAAATGTTTTAAGCAGACAAGATAACAAGGAATATGAAAGTGCAGACAGAAGCGAAAATGTAAATGATAATGGTTATGATGATAATTTTAATGAAAGTAATCATTCGAGTGATGATGTTGATGTCAACGATAGTGATGGTGATTATGCCAGTAATAACAGTAGCGATGATACTGATGATTCAAGATCTACCACATCTGCAAATTCTAATCAAGATCCTAACCATGACCAAATGGAACTTTGCTTTGAGAATAACGAGGAAAAGGAAACTTATCTTATTGAAGTGTTGCGTATTTGGGCCTTGGAAAGTGGTTTACTTTCAATGCGAAAACTTGACTCGTTGCTAATTAAACTGAAACCTTTGTTTCCTAACATTCCTTTGTCATATAAGACATTGCTTGACACTCCTTCAAACATCCAAATAATACAAATTAATGGAGGTCAACTTTGGTACAAAAGTATTACTAAAAATTTAAATTCTATGAATCTTGAGAATTATTTGAAAATTTATGATTATTAGTTTATACCTACAACAATCGTCACATTGATTGGCGATAATGTCATCTTTCTTTTTTATTATTTTTTGCTTTCTAGGAGCTCTACTAACCAAGTTTGACGTCGGTAATATTTCTGTGGCAGAGAAAAGTGCCTCAACGTGGCTGACCAATAGCTCATGGAGAAAGCAGGAAGATGGTTCTTGTGGGAAAAGGACTGAACGACATGTCTCCGAGTCTTTAAGGGGGAAAAAGAGGTCATTCAACATAATACGGCTAATTTTTAACTATTCCACAGCTAGTCATGAGATTATATGTACTATACACATGTGTGTTTATATAAACACACATGTGTATATGTCTCTTCACACAAACGTAAGATGCAAAAATCTTTTTTAGTTCTTTTCTATGTGATTTCTATATTTCTTTTATTTTTTTTATAAGAAATGATAATTATTATCTGTCAAGTTTTGAAAGTTTGTTTAATTTTAGAGAGGCGGCAACTAATATAAGAATGATTTCAGTTATTCTTTTCTTGTTTAATTTTATTTTCACTGTAACTATTCATGCAAGATATGTGAGATGATTGTTCCATGTTAATAGTTTAACTTCATATGTATAAGGAGTACTAATACTATTAAGATTAAATTAACTTCCTTTTCTGAGAATTGTACTTTTTTGTACGTTAAAGAAAGTCAATTATTATCTATAAAATTTCGAAAAATATATATTTATAAGAGAATATATGGAGGGGTTAAAGCCATAGTGGTGTGTCAATTTTCTTGACCACTTTTTATTTCTTCTTCTTTCAACATATCTGCATGTCTAGACTGCACCTATGAACTCAACTCGATAGGTTAAAAAAGTGACACTACTAGCTATGGCTTTAACCCCTCCATATATAACTGATAAAAGGTTTTATTTTGTATTTTCTTGTTTATTTCTATTTCTTATACATGTTTTTTATTAGTATAAAACTCAAAAATTTTGAAGGAAAATATAGAAAATACAAAAATAAATAGTATTTCCTATAATTTTGTTATCTACCTTTAGTTTAATTTAATCTAATAAACAATAAATAGATTTCTTGTAAATCGTGTTTACATATACATATTGGTAAAAGATAAGGCAATATATAGACTGGATCCCGTAAAGCGCATTATTATATGCACGCATTTTTCTATAGTAAACGTTACGTAGTATGCTATAGATATATGCACGCATATGCGCTTTACGAAACCCAGCTAATGCTTTGATGTGGTATGTTGAATTCGCACTGCTTTTTATGTAAAAAATTATTCAAAATTTAGCTGTTTTTGATGTCGAAAATTACTTGAAATCGAGCTGATTTTGATATCAAAAATTTCTCGAAACCGAGCTGATTTCGATATCGAAAAGGACCTCGAAACCATAACCGTCTGATTCTCGAATCGATGTTGAATTTCGAGGACATATTTTCGATATTATTTTGATATCATTTCGACTTCTTATTTCTCACTGGGTACTTACGATGTGTTACCATGTACTAAAACATAATAGTTAAAGCAGACAACAGTTTGTGTTTTTGGTTGAAGCAGAGAATACACTGTGTAAAATACAGAGTATTCTTTGCTTTAACCAAAAGTACAAACAGTTTTGTCTGCTTTGACTATTACCTTAGGCCGGTATTCATAGTCGGATCTTATATTTAAGATCGTCTTAAGTCTGGTCAAAGGCAGTCTTAAGACTCCATCCAGCCAATGAAATGGCCGAATTGGCATCTTAAGACATTACTTAAGACGGTCTTGAAATAAGATCCGACTATGAATATCGGCCTTAAACTATTAAGACTGCCGGGAAAATCAACTCAAATAAGCTGATTTATCAAAATGACCATTTAGCATGACTGCGTTCAGCAGACAGAGCGGCTCAGTAGCAATCAAACGTGATTGGCTCTTACTTTTAAAACCAACAAATCAACGTAGAGTGTTGATAAGACGAACTCAGCAGTTGTGTTCTGCTGAACGCAGCTATTTGGGAAATATGTATAATGACCGGGAAAAATTTGATTAATTTTTCTCTATAAATCTATTAATCATTTTGACCGAACAAATTGGGAATTATGCATATTAGCCGGCCATTATGTATAATTCCCAATTATTCATATTTCCCGTAACATATACATATATTATATATATATATATATATATATATAAACGAGTGCATTTATACGCATTGACGTGCAAATTTGCGTATACGTATATTATTATACTAATTATAAGTAGGAAGTTTAACGAATAAAATAGAGGAAAGAAGTGATAAGTTGAGAGCGAAGATATCGGTTTTGAGAAAACGAGTGTTTATCCCATTATTTCGAAATTCAAGAAAGTAATAATTAAAACAAAACAAGAAGCGAACAGTATGCATACCTATGTTAAGGCTCCTGGATCAGGAGCCGAGAACTCCGCGTTGACGGTGGCGACATCGGTAGAATCGGTAGAAACAAGAACTATAAGGCGAGAAAATAGCCATAAGGCGTGGAAAGTGACATGTTGACAAGCCTATTTTGTCGTGCATGCTATTTCCTTATTATTCGCTCTATACTTGTGCTTTAACGTTTAACGTATTCGTGAAACTCGTAAAATTGACCAAAAAGTAAGATTTGCATGCGGAAGGAACGTTTTCACCTTCTTTCGATAGTCGTCAAACGGCTGTTTTCCCGTATGTTTAGACTTCGTTTTATGGCTGTTTGTTTATTGTCGAGGGAAAAGGATAGTTTTCGGTCAATTTCGGAAGTGTTCTGAAACGATCTATAGTGATGTTTTTTTTAAATGTCTTTTTATTTGAAAATGGCATGCACGACAAAATTAGGTGTTTTCCTCGCCTCGATAGTAAGAATTCAATATGGCCGCGATGACCATCCAGGAGCCTTAAGAGCGGAAGAATGAAAAGTATTTTTGCGACATCTACTTTTTTTATACATCACATAATTTAATTTTAACATTGCTTTAAACATCGCATATCTTCAGAATGAAATAAAGATGGAGTAATATTAGTTATCAAGATTTGCATTTTTATTTTTAAAATCGATAAAGCATGACAATGTCGCGGCATTGCTATGATTTTAGCGTTGCATTCAAATTGCTTTCGAATTAGGAAGTCGCAATACATTCTTGTCGTATGTTGCTGACTACCATCGTCTTTATTGATTGTTATATATTACTGTTACGGGGTAATTTCTACTAACAAGGGAACGTTTGGAACTGTCCCTCACCGATATTGATGGGCTTTGGATATGTTTTAGACTGACGAAAAATAACAGATACATATTTTTTTATCGGCTTCGAAGCATGTTTAGGGGTCGATACAATTCCTCGAAGAAATTCCATATATTTGATTATGAGTGAATATCTCTGAAACAGTGAGGTAGGTATATAAAAAAATGTTTTAGACAAAAAAGTTACGGTATTAAGGATGTATTGGACCTATTTTTCAAAATAGTACGGAGTCAATAAAAATTTGTGAGATTGTTCCTTTAGTCTTCCCGATATGCTAGTGGAAAAAAAGTTGAAACAAATCCACTAAATGGTTGCCGAGTTATAACAATTTTAAGGATGTATTGGAGGTATTTCAAACATATTCAGAAATGGCTGAGATGTTTCGAAATTAAATTAAAAATACTCTGTAAAATTTTAAAGTGATTTACTAAACAATTATAAGAGTTATTTAAGTTTAAAGTTGATAAAATTAACATTATTCCTTATGGAGAATTGACATTTTTGATGTAAATATAAATAAAAAAGTAAGATAATTCTAAAACTTTTTTTTATATGTAAAACATATCATTGATATTGTATTGTTTCAAAACTGTTTGCTAAAAAAAATTTTTTTTAAATTGGTAAACAATACTAATTATTTAAATGACAAAAAAACATACTCAAATACCCAGATAGCAAAATCTGACTGAAGCACGTTTTGAAATTTATGTGCTACATATTATAGCGACAGAATGCTATCAATATTTTAGTAGGTTATGCCGTTTCAGTTATTGCCACCAGAAACGCAGCAAAAATCAAGCACAACATGCATCACAATGTAATGGCAGAAATGCGGCAAAAATTGAGCAGAGATTACCAGCATAAATAGAGCAAATTTCAAACATCGTATACTGGCACAATGTGTCCAGCAGAATGCACACTGAGATTGCACATAACTTGCTATCACAGCGTAACAACAGATTGTCAGTAGAAATCAAACTTGTTTGCAAGTACGCTATGATGGGAGAAACGCAGCAGAAATTCAGCATGCTCTGTCGTCATATGAATTAAATTGGATAAAGATTTTCGAAATAATTCAATGCCGATAGATGGCATCCGATATGATCTGTTTCTCGTATTTAAAATTTGACGAACAATGCTATAAGTTATACGGTGTCAAGAGACACGACAGCGTCTCGCGCCAAGCAGCGCCTAAGTTTAAGATAAATCATGGTACGACACAACTTTTGTATCAGTTGTATCGTAGAGTCCACTCTCATATAATAAAGAGAGTGGCACATTTGAAGAACAACATTTTGAAAATAATAATTCTCAATATGTAGGGGAGACCCGGGCGAGACCGTCAGTTTTTTTCGGTGCCGATTTTTAACAACAAAATAAATAATTTTAGTTAAATGTGGTATACGATTGTAAAGAGTGAACCTTTAGCTACAAAATTTATATAGAAAATTTTTGTCTACGTCGCTTTGTTTAACCGGTATAGAGCAAAAACGACAACGGTGGAAAAATTGAGATCTCAAAAATGGCAGGGTGGATTCGTCACCCCTTCCCCCCCCCTAGGGCGGATCCGTCACACTGCATTTTCAATATTAATACGTATAGCTGATCCTGAAAAATGATAGGATACATTTTAATAATTGTTTTTTAAGAAAAAAATATAAAAATTTATTTTTTTAAATTTTTATGCAAAACATTAAAAAATAATTGTTAATAATAAATAATAATAATTGTTAATAATTGTTAATAATAAATAATAATAATAATTGTTAATAATTGTTAATAATTGTTAATAATAATTGTTAATAATAATTGTTAATAATAATTGTGGTATTTATTTAGAATACCTACTGCACCTCAAATATCGATGAAATTAGGCTTAATCGATTCGTTTTTGCATAAAACGAAAGAATCTGGCAGAAAAATGCGGCGGTCTGCCCTACGAAGCGAGATATTTAGCGTTAAAGTTGACGACTCTCAGGTTATGAAACCTGTCATACCGACGAGATGTAGCGACTGTGGTAGCGACATGAACATGCCCCGCGGCCACATGCGCATGCTCTGTCAGCTGTTTGGCCACATGCGCATGCTCCGTGTCCGTACGCGCATGCAAAAGTGCGCGAATTTGAAACGTATGCATAATGCATAAATATAAATATGTACTTTTTATATACGAACTATTCTCTGCTTTAACAAATTATTTGTTAAATAATTTGTTAAAGCAGAGAATAGTTGATATATGGAAAGTACATATTTATATGTACAATGAATAGTTGGTATATAAATATGAGCGGGGGGGGATTAATGCTATCCCCGGGGGGCGAGATTTTCTATGCTCGAAGGACCAGAGGGGGGTAATTATAAGCCCCTCACGACTAATTTTGGTAAATAGCGAGAAAGCGAGTATCAAAATTCGCATGCAACGAAATTAAGCGAGAAAGCGACTCACCGTTCGGTCGCCCGTCGTTCTTCGGATGACTCCTCCGATTCTCGTTCGGTTCCTCGTCCTGTCTCTGGGCGGTCGGACTCTGCCGGTTCAGCATACAGGCGGATGCAGCACAAAGCGCAAGGCGGTCACAAGCAATAGGCACAAGCAAGCAGGCAAAGAGTAAAGCGCAGGCAGGCACAAATGAGGCAGGCGAGAGATCGGTCCCCAAGGCGGGGGAGAGCGCGGTCGGGCGGCCCGAAAGTCTTGCTGCGCGGCTGTCGACTTCTTAGCGGTGAGTGAGCTCGCGGTTCTGTAACGTGAGCCGCGAGCGAGTATTTGCTCCCTTTTTGGGGGTAATTGCTGCCGTCGGTGAATAAACGATGGCAGCACCAATTGGTGAGTCGCATAAATTTACAAGATTATCCCGATCGCGATCCACCGACGTCTCGCGAACATTAACAAATAGCAACTATAACTAAATATATGCAAACCAATATAACCAAGTATATGCAAACCAATAACTAAATATGTGCTAATCGACACTAATCAAGGTTAAACGAGTTGAATTAAGCAATTATAATAATCTATAATTGAACAAAGCAAAAGGCAAATCAGTTACTGCAAAATATATATACATATATATACAAGGCGATACGCCAAACAAAATATGTACTTTTCATATACCAACTATTCTCTGCTTTAACAAATTATTTGTTAAATAATTTGTTAAAGCAGAGAATAGTTGGGGTATGAAAAGTACATATTTATATACCAACTATTCATTGTAAATATAAATATGTACTTTCCATATACCAACTATTCTCTGCTTTAACAAATTATTTAACAAATTATTTAACAAATAATTTGTTAAAGCAGAGAATAGTTGGTATATGAAAAGTACATATTTATATACCAACTATTCATTGTAATTAATATAAATGTGTACTTTCCATATACCAACTATTCTCTGCTTTAACAAATTATTTAACAAATTATTTGGTAAAGCAGAGAATAGTTGCTATATGAAAAGTACATATTTATATACCAACTATTCATTGTACATATAAATATGTACTTTCCATATACCAACTATTCTCTGCTTTAACAAATTATTTAACAAATAATATATAAAAAGTACATATTTATATTTATGCATTATGCATACGTTTCAAATTCGCGCACTTTTGCATGCGCGTACGGACACGGAGCATGCGCATGTGGCCAAACAGCTGACAGAGCATGCGCATGTGGCCGCGGGGCATGTTCATGTCGCTACCACAGTCGCTACATCTCGTCGGTATGACAGGTTTCATAACCTGAGAGTCGTCAACTTTAACGCTAAATATCTCGCTTCGTAGGGCAGACCGCCGCATTTTTCTGCCAGATTCTTTCGTTTTATGCAAAAACGAATCGATTAAGCCTAATTTCATCGATATTTGAGGTGCAGTAGGTATTCTAAATAAATACCATAATTGTTAATAATTGTTAATCGTTGTTCTTCTTTAACCAGTTGTTTAACGTGGTTCTCCGGACATCGAATTGTTTTGCAGCTGCGTAAGCGCTCATTTTATCTTTTTTCACCGCAAGAACTGCCTACTTGAGTTTCTCCTTGTCGACGGAAGTCGTTTTGCGACGATACGTGCGTACCATTATTTCCCTGCAATGTACCTACTAACAATGGGCGCGTTCGGGGAGACGCTATTAGCGCTAACAGCGTCATTCTATCTTTATCGCTCACCAGGTGTAAAACAAGGATAGAACAAGCAAATAGCGCTAATAGCGCGCTCTCCGAATACAGCCAATGACGCACGTGCAACACAGGGAAACCTAACCTAACATCGCCGTGAGCTAAAGTCGTGCGCCCGGCGCGCCACAGTGACGAGACTGCCGAATCCGCCCGCAGTGCTTACTGACGAATTAGCCCTAAACACAAGTTTCAGGTTTGATCGCCCACGAAATATTAGACATGAACGATAATGAAAAAACTACACTGGATTCGTGTTCAGCATGCATTACTCTTTATAATCACGTACCTGGAGATTTGGAGAGCAAATATTATTGCAGATATTACAAAATTTCCACGCGCAGAAAATTTCACTTTCACCTTCCGAAAACATAACAAAAAATCATAACACGGCAGGTAACCTGTGTGACGTCCCGCCAATAAAATTATTTTTTTTTACGAAAATCTTAAAATTGAAATTATAACCTTCAATTACTAACTAAATTCTTATTACTGTTCCACGGTACGATTATAAATTCACTTACTTGCTCCTATGATAAATATCACCAAACCACTCAGGTGTCACAGTCACCCTCTTGCGCATGAAACTTACCGCCATAAACAAATAATTCAAAAGCGATCCGCCAGTGTCGGAATGTCAATAAGAAATTATTGAGGTTCGCCGCTGGTGCCGAAACGTCCGGTCGATAACATAAATAAAGATTTAATTTCACCGCTGGTGCCGAAACGCCTAATAGAAGATCTAGTTTCGCCGCCGGTGTTGACGCGTCTAATAAATATGCGACAAAAAGGGTTTAGTCATCGCGCGGTAACACGAGGAAAATACTCGAGTTACCAACTCTAACCTTCCTGTTTACATTTCTAAATGACTCAAGCCGCCTCGAAAATTCGGACAACTTCGACCAATGACAGCGTAAGGAACCACCCCGAAAATGCCCCTCCAGTCGATCACTAGCCAATGGCGGTGCAGCAAACTCGGCGGTCTTTTGAATATAAATCCCAGCGCTTAGCCGGGACGAGGCAATCTTAATCTTTTATTCTCAGTCAATCTTTTTATTCTCAATTAATTAGTACACATCTATTATTCACACGCAGTCTTGTTACTTCGACTCTTACTCCGATTCGACTTCTCAAAGTAAATTCAACTCAGAGTCAGTGCCTCCAGGCCTGAGAGTCTCCGAGAGCTACGCCGGCCGTTTGCTGTTCGCACCTGCGACTTGCGATCTGCCTCTCATCCCCTAGAGAGAGGTTCCAGCGACCGAGCTATTATCTACGAGGTGGCATCCACACCATCCTGTAAGTTTATTTCTAATATTCAACACGTTGTAATTGCGAGCGAGCGTTATTCCCCGTGTACAAGCCATGAGAAGTTGTATTAAATCTATATAATATACATTTATATACTGGAAATATTCACAAACAGTTTGATTTATTCAGATCCAACCTTATTCCCGATATACATATATAAATATAAATTTTGCAATTCGATCTTTGTATAATTTTTATTATTTTAATCAAGTGCTCCTTGACATTTGTTCGAATTACCAATCATTACCCCCAGGCATCCCTCCACCGATAAGTTCGCTAACAACAGCCGGTATCCTGGCTATACTAAATAAAGGTTCTTTTAAAGACTAAAAGGTGTTTCGATTCCCAATTACTCTCGAACGATTATCAAGGTAGATTTCAAATCAAGTATTTAATATTTTGATTTCGTTATTTTATTTTATTTTCCCCTATTTCCCTTCCATACCGTTTTAACGGCGAATCCTCTCGCCTGTCCCGGGTTATAGTCGGTGCATGCAGACTGACCCTAAACAACGAAAGGAGAGGGCCTTTTGCGCTGCGCCGAGGTAGTGGTGCTAAAAGGTAAAGAAAACAACGTTACTAGTGGATTTTCAAACCGCGACGTAACACCTGCCGAAACTCCGTTGGTCACATGGGTACCATAAGACGCGTTTACAATGTTAACAGCGAGTTCGCACACAATATACAGGTTCCGAGATATTTGATTTGACGATTTCACCCTCTGGACGGTCTTGCCCGGGTCTCCCCTACTATCAGAATAAAATAAAAAATAAGATATAGCATTATTTAAAAAAAATTTTAAGGTATTTTTTAATAAAAAAAAATTAATTGAACATTTTAATTGCTTATTGAAATTGGAATGCGCAATTTCTTGTAACTTAAACTATTTTTTTCAAAAAGATTGTCTCCTTAGCTTTAAATTGCTTTTTTAAGGATCTCCCTACGACAAATGTAACCAGAGATATTAATTTTTAAAGTTAACGACATTTTTTTTTACGAAAATTGTATTGCTTACATTTGCAAAAAAAATTCGGACAAACAAAAAATACGTATCTGCTTATTTTATGTATATTTTATGTAAATAAAGTTTCACAATCAATTTAAAAAATACGAGGTCATTTTTTGTCCGATTTGACGTGGAATTTTGCCTATATGTATAATCATAATTATATATATCTATAGGAAAGTCCCCGATTATGAGATACCACATCTATTTTGTGTGATTGCCGGAAGTCTATTGGCAGAATTGAAAAATATAGAAGGTCATTTTAAAGGGAATTTAATAAGCTTTAAGATGCTGAAATGTAAAATTTAATTTAAATATTGATTTTTCAGAAAATTAGAGAGAGAGAGAAAAATGTGAAAAATGAGCTTTCGGCAAAATCGAAAAAGTGTGCTCTTAATATGAGAGACCCCGGGAAATCGCTAATAAAGTGCAAAATACAACATATTGTAATTAGAAAACTTTATTTAAGTTTCTGAAAGACAAATGTAATGGAGAAGCACATTTGCAACAATCGTAAACACACTTATACCCAATAGTGTACCTAATCTGCCCCCTCCACCCTTCCCCCTCAAATCACGGTCAGCACACACTTATAATTTCGTATAAACCTTCCCTTAACGTTAATATAGTATTTTCTCTTATTTTATTACTGTACAATAACTTTCATACTCCAGCAACCCAGGAGTACCCTGAGTATCTCATATTACGAGTCCCACGCCTTGCGGTTTTGCGATCACCAAATCTAATCTCTACAATTGAACAACTCAACATATCCCGTTTTTTCCTATTAATAGGACCTTACTCTATCGCTGCATGCAGAACTCATTGCCAAATATTTATTAATTATATAATAAACAAGGTTTAAAGTCTCACATCCACGGCACTTTACAACATCCAATTTCACAATTTCTTTCTCTGCAACGACTACACGCACGATCAAACAATGAATTTTCCACTAAATAGGTTTTACCCCAAGGGCATTAAGTCCATGGTGGAACCAACAGATAGGGCCTATTAGTTTAGCAGAAACCTCGCTGTCGCATATTAGGAGCCTATCTCATAATAGGGGACTTTTCTCTATATTTATATATATATATATACATATATATATATATACAGGGTGTACCTAAACTGGCGATAAATATTTTAATGACAAATACTTTGTAACATTTTAAGACAAAAATTCTAATACGAAAATGCCGAGGCTATAATAGTTTTCAAATGAGAAAAGTTTACAGATAACGAATGACAAAGTTAGATTTTCGCGCGCTCAGGGATGGTAACATGGCCAATGATAAAGGTGCTTCCATGAATTGAATGCCTTTGAGTATTGTGAAATTGTTGCAAAAAAATTTAAAAGTTTTATTAAGAAACTATTTTTGTTTGTCCGTAATGAATTATTTATTCAATAATTCAATATATTTATGATATGTGTTGTTCAAACAATTCGCACGGTTCGCGACATACCGGTCCCCTACGCACATACCACCATGCTTCGGCACACGATTCGCTCGGCCCGGACCAATCACCGTAGGGCACGAATCGATTCGCTGCGGGTGATCTATCGGTCAAGTACTCTCGGGACTTCTCGAGTGCGGACTTATTGTCGAGTTTCCGGTTCGCCTCATCGCACGTGTTTTAACGAGTCTCTCGCGCACGACGGTGATTACCGAATTAACTGTGGCTAACTACTCTGGCTTTCGAGTCCATCGGATCGCTCTCGACCGAAAGATCTCTCGGTTTACTCCATCAACCCTTCGGCATCACCTCAAGACATCATCGATCGCGAAAGCGCTCTCGACGTCGTGCGACGCATCGAGTGGCCCAACGGTCGACGTGATTGCGGATCTTTTCAACATTCGGACAGGACTCAGTAGTGACAATTGTGGACAGATTTCAGCAGCGGAGAAGCAAATACGGACAGAACTCAGTTGTGCGGTGTCCGGAAAAATAGACAGGTAACATTTGCGAGTGTATCAAATTCATCGGTAAGACCACCCCCCCGAGGGGGGGTCATCTCGCGAACCCGCCGCGCCCTACCGAAACCAGAAACCGCGGACAATTACTCAAAACATGTGTCATTATGTCATATTTATTTGGTTAATTCACATGATGGTAATATAAATCTCCGCGATAAAAATTGATCAAATCGATGAAATCATTTTTTGTTCCAACTTTTGATTGAATTGGTTATAAAATTGCTAATACCAATTATTTATTTAATTCTGATATAAGTCTAGCCACTCTCTACTCGTTCTTAAAAATTATGATAAAATCTTAAATATTTAAAAAAGAAAGAAGTTAACATAATGAAATAAAATAGAAAGAATTAACGTAAAATAAATCAAAACGGGCGTACTTCATCAAAACCCGCGAAATAATTTTTAAATAAATTTTTTCAAAATATTATTTTACGACGTACATTACTATAAGCTTTCTTTCTAATATTAAAATCGATTTATTTACATCAATGGGAAGAAAAATTTTAAATTAAATTAAAATTACAAAATGTATAAATTAATAAAAACTAAAATACAAAACGTATGAACTAATAAAATTGAAAATACAAAACGTGTGAATTAATAAAATTAACTTAATATGTACATTGTACATGCAGTCAATCATTTTGCAGTCCAAACGCTCACCGCTCAAATCCAACAAAATATCTGTCAAGAAAAACGTTAGCATTAGTCATAAATCGTTCATAATTTTCTCGCTCAAAACCAGTAGGAAATTAATAGTATGAAAATGATACCACTATTTATAAAAGGTGTTTAAAGTGTCCACCGTCACATTCGATACACAATCGTGCACGTCGTAACAAACTCGTTGTTGCATTTAAAATCATTTGTGGCGTAATAGTTGCAAATGCTTCGATTAATTCACACGTTTCGTATTTTCAATTTTATTAGTTTATACGTTTTGTATTTTAGTTTTTATTAATTCATACATTTTGTAATTTTAATTTAATTTAAAATTTTTCTTCCCATGTAAATAAATCGATTTTAACATTAAAAAGAAAGCTTATAGTAATGTACGTCGTAAAATAATATTTTGAAAAAATTTATTTAAAAATTATTTTGTGGGTTTTGATGAAGTACGCCCGTTTTGATTTATTTTACGTTAATTCTTTCTATTTTATTTCATTATGTTAACTTCTTTCTTTTTTAAATATTTAAGATTTTATCATAATTTTTAAGAACATGTAGAGAGTGGCTAGATTTATATCAGAATTGAATAAATAATTGGTATTAGCAATTTTATAACCAATTCAATCAAAAGTTGGAACAAAAAATGATTTCATCGATTTGATCAATTTTTATCGCGGAGATTTATATTACCATCATATGAATTAACCAAATAAATATGACATAATGACACATATCATGAATATATTGAATTATTAAATAAATAATTCATTACGGACAAACAAAAATAGTTTCTTAATAAAACTTTTAAATTTTTTTGCAACAATTTCACAATACTCAAAGGCATTTGATTCATGGAAGCACCTTTATCATTGGCCATGTTACCATCCCTGAGCGCGCGAAAATATAACTTTGTCATTTGTTATCTGTAAACTTTTCTCATTTAAAAACTATTATAGCCTCGGCATTTTCGTATTAGAATTTTTGTCTTAAAATGTTACAAAGTATTTGTCATTAAAATATTTATCGCCAGTTTAGGTACACCCTGTATATAAAGAACTTTGATGTCTATATATTTATCTTATAAAAAAAGGCACGCGTGATGCATATTATAGACACCCCAGCAAACACAGACTATAACCATTATATAACACAGAAGTAACCTTTAATATAACAACAGTAATGTAATATATATATATAGTAGTTATGTAATCTTTTTTGTAGCAGTAATATAACTGTGTTTTGTAACAGTTATATAGCTTTGTTATTTATTGGTTGCACTACAATAACAATAATAAAACGTCAACATAACACGTTCAGAGCTGACAAAGCGCGCAATATATTAATATCTATAGGATTTATTATTTATATAAATAAGACCGCGGCGTCTTAAAATAAATGTACGTATATTAACAACTTAAAACATATACTTTTAATTAAGACTAATCTAAAAATAAGAATTCGGACTATGACCAGCATTGACTCGCTTTTATTAATTCGTCTTAAATACGTTTTAATTTTGTTAATTTATACATATTTTGGTTTATTTTAGAATTGTACGTACACAATTATTTTAAGAGACTCCGCGGTCTTACTTATACCTATATATATTTAATAATTATTGATACAGAAAATATATTTTGATATTTGTGCATTAGTCAAATCGATTTTTATAAATAAAATAATAATAGATATCTGTTCGGGATTCACCGTTCAATCGTCCGTATTTTCGGGATCCTATTTTCGCGTCGCGGGATACCGCGAGATTTGACAACGTCGCGGCAGTCGTGTTGACAGCCGCGCGTACAAAAGCTTCACGAGTCGGTCACGCTCCCAAATTCCTGAGTCGCGTGGTTTTCGCGTCCGGCGTTCTGCGTGCCGATCGGGAGAGTTCAGTTCGAGTATTGCGAGCGAGCGAGGCGAAGCGAATACCAAATCGTCTACGAGTGCGAGGATTGTGCCTTCCGACGCCCTATAATCAGCTCAAGTTTCGAGTCTTTCCGCTCTCGCTATTTGCTCGATCTCGATCTCCGCGAGCGCGAATCTATCGTGTCGGCGTGCTTATCCCAAGTCCCATAGTTATTCGCGGTGCAAGATTTCCGTGACCTCCGCGTTAAGATTTCCGCTTCAGTGGTTCGCAGGCCAAGACATTGTGCTCGCGTAGTTACTTGTCGATCATCGCCCTCAAGGACATTAAGTATTCGGGCTAATTAATCGCAAAGCGGTACAGTGATGCGTATTGCATTGTGCTTGCGGCTATTGATATGCAATCACGCCTGTACGGACATAGTTTCTGAGTGACGTTTTGCGTTCTACTATATCAGAGGTGCTCATGGCCCTCGCGTCGATACTGAGTTGTAACCATTTCTTTTGTTAACATTTTGATAAATATATTACTTGACTGTTAATACGCGCGAGTGATTATTGAGAGTGCCCGCTTCACCGTCGAGCCTTCCGACAAGGTGATCCCAGTGATCCTCATTTAAACCCGAACAATATCTATATTTATTATTTATATAAATTTAAATATATTTATATCTATATAAATATATTTATATCTATATTTATTATTTATATAAATATATTTATATTTATATAAATAATAAATATAGATATATCTATTATTATTTTATTTATAAAAATTGATTTGACTAATGCAAATATCAAAATATATTTTTTGTATCAATAATTATTAAATATTATACATTATTTTTTTTAATTTATATACATTCTGATAGGGAAGGGGAAGGGCAGAGTAGAGAAGATCGGTTATTGGGCGCGTTCAGGAGACACAGCCGCTCAGTAGCAGTCGAACGTGATTGGCTCTTACTTGTAGATTCAACCAATCAACGCAGAGTGTTGTTATGTAGTAAACACATGCGTCGTGCACGACACAACTAGAGTGAATAAGAGAGATTGTCGGATGGCTTAGACACATACACACATACATTAACTTATAGTTACATCAATCAATTATATGTACAAATAAATAACTCGGTATCTTAGAGACGAGTTTCGACGCTCACTAGATGTGGCTCCGGCGTTTTTGATCCTTCGTTATCACGGCCAATTTTCGATTACTCCTCGTTACTTCGACGTATTTACGTTAGTTACGTGGCCACAAAGGATCACTCGAGATTTTGCCTTTCCTTCAAGACGAACATTTAGATTCTATACAAGACACAATTGTAAACATTGTATAAAGTGTGTGTCAAGCCAAGGCGACCCGAGGTCTACACCTCAAGGCGTTGTCGCATCCGAACAATCAGGTAGCGACTCAGGACGATAGTTCCCCAGGCGTCGTCGCTTACCGCTCTTACGATACAGGGCAACAGCCCCTAAGCGAAATCATCGGCAACAGCCCTCAAGCAAAGTCATATACAGTGCGCAACCGATTTATGCGATTCATGTATGTATGTGTATATGCGTTCTCTTCTTAATTGTTATTTTCTGCTTTAAATGTTTAACGTTTACATTCTGTATTAAAACGATCTTAAACTGTTTCCTGTATTTGTTATACATTAAATAAGGCGTAAAACGAAAATACGGCGTAGATACGAATATTATCTATGCCGATCATATAACATTTTGGTGCCTCCTGTGAGGTAACAGCCCACATACAGAATTTGAGTATTAGCTACATTTGACGGCCATTTAAACGTAAGTTTGTTCATCTTTTTCATTGAGACTATTTTTCGCGAATACCATAATCATGTCCGATAAAGTTAAACTTCTTACGCAAAAACGTACCACTTTAAAGTCTCAGATAACCAATCTGGCGAACATCCTCGACAAAGATAGATTTGACAATGCCAATTTAAGATTGCGAATTAACCGTTTAACGGTCTTGTATCACGCATTCGAAGATTTTAATGATGAACTCATAGTCTTAGATCCGAGTGATGGACATCAAGAGGAGTTCACAAATATTCAAGATCGGTTCTACTCCCTCGTTGGTAAGATTGAGGATATTTTGAATACAGCGAATATGTCAGAGGCGAGCGCAGCTACAACAAGCGAAAATCCTCGAAGCGAAAATGCAGTATCCGTAACTTCTGTCAAGAAACGCCGGTTCAAATTACCTGAGGCTCCTTTACCGACATTTGACGGTAAATATGAGAATTGGTTATCGTTCAAGAACGCATTTCATAATATGATCGGCTCGCAAGCGGATTTATCGGATGTAGATAAATTACATTACTTAAAATCGGCATTAATCGCTGAAGCCGCTAACAAAATAAAGATTTTCGCGATCGACGGGATGAATTATGCTAAAGCATGGGAATTATTAGAACGCTCCTACGAGGTTAAGCGGATTTTAATCTCACGTCATCTTTCATTGATTATTAATTTGCCCGCGATAGACCAGGAAACTACAAGTGGTTTATCTAGGCTCGCGGATGACGCTCAACAACACGTCGCGTCACTAAATTCTTTAGGAGTTTCGCTCAGCCCGGAAATAATTGTACATCTTCTGGAAAGTAAATTGCCGAAGAATACGTTGGAAAAATGGGAAGCGACTCTTGAGAGAGACGAATTTCCGAAACCGGATCTATTGTATGAATTTTTATATAAAACCGCAGTCTGTGCTTCTAAGCGTGAAAGATCGAAAATATCGGAACAAGAGAAAGGTAAAGATGAAACTCCGGTTAAGAAGAAACGCAGTAACTTTTCAAATAGAGCAAATAGAGCCTTCTTACTAAATTCATCGAACACGCGTAATTGCATTGCATGCAAGGTTAAACGTCATCCACTTTATTTATGCGACAAATTTAAACAATTGCCAGTATATAAACGTATTGAGACGGTTAAAAACGCTAAGATTTGTTACAATTGTTTACGATCCCATCGAGATACCCCATGTAAATTTTCTAATTGTACGATTTGCCAGAAGCGACACAACACGCTTTTACACCTCGATAAATACGCGGCTACAAACAAACCAAATATTACGAAATCAGAGAATACACAAACTGAATGACTAGCCGATTCGATTCCCGACACAGCCACGAGCCTCACGTCAATATCACGAGTACCTGATCCCCAGCTACTAACAAGTGCATTAGTATACATTCGTGATTGCAAACGAAGGCTTATTAAATGTCGTGCTTTGTTGGATACATGCGCTACTGCAAACTTTATTTCTGAGTCCATCGTGAAACAATTAGATCTTCATGTAATGGCACATTCGTTACCGATTGGCGCGATTAATTCTATGAGTACCGTATCTAGAGGTGTAGTGCAAATCACCATACAGTCTATACGCGATGGTTTTTGCAAGGATCTTACATGCTTAACGATTCCAGCTATTACGGATTTGATTCCTTCAGAAATCTTCCCGCGGAGTTCGATCAGAATACCTTCGAACATTAATTTGGCGGATCCAGAATTCCATCTTCCACGTCCGGTCGACTTATTAATCGGTTCAGGGGCTACATTGTTGTTGTTCTCAATCGGTCAGATTAATTTATCCCATGAAGGTCGTGATCTATATTTACAAAAGACGCGGCTGGGTTGGGTAGTAGCCGGTAGCACGTCCTTACAATCTCCATCGTGCACGTCGAAATGCCTTTTAACAAACTTAGAAAATCAAATAGCTAAATTCTGGCTGATCGAAGAAATTACGAGAGACAAACCGAAATCGGAAGAGAAAATTATATGCGAAGCACACTTTACGAACACTGTTACTCGAAATCATGATGGGCGTTACGTAGTTCGTTTGCCGTTTCGCAAAATAAATAAACGTCTTGGCGAGTCGCAGACTATTGCGCTTAAACGCTTATCGGCATTAGAACGTAAACTTGATGCGAACGCGACATTAAAGATCGAATATACTAGGGTGTTAGAAGAATATTTAAATTTAAAGCATATGTCTCTTGTAGAGGCTCCCTGTGAGGATGGATATTACATGCCTCATCATGCGGTGATCAAAGACTCGAGCCACACCACCAAGGTACGAGTTGTGTTTGATGCATCGGCTAAGACGAGTAACGGTGTTTCCCTAAATGATACGTTAATGGTAGGTGCCACCATCCAAGACCAACTTTTCTCGCACTTGATTCGATTCAGGACTTATAATTATGTTATTACCGCGGATATCGAGAAAATGTATCGTCAAGTGCTCGTACACGAAGACGATTGTCGATATCAGCGCATCCTCTGGCGTAGAAATGGTAATGTAGAAACATTTCAGCTTAATACACTTACATTCGGAATTTCTTCATCGCCGTTTCTTGCTATACGAACCATTCAGAGGCTTGCTGACGACGAATGTCATACGTACCCTAGAGCAGCTAAAATTCTCAAGTCACATTTATACGTGGACGACTTGTTATCAGGCGCCGATACCGTTGACGAAGCTCGAGCGATTAGAGACGAGGTAATTACGTTACTTGCTCGCGGTGGTTTTTCCATTAGGCAATGGGCATCTAACGATGAGCATATTATTAGCGGCTTAGCTTCCAACGTCTTACACGCAAATTTTGCACTGAACATGGATCGTTCCCTGAAGACATTAGGTGTATCGTGGAGCACTCAGGACGATAAAATATATTATTCGGCTTATCCGATCAAGATCACGGATAGATTAACAAAACGAAACGTACTGTCAGAAATTGCGAAAATTTTCGATCTGATGGGTTTATTAGGTCCTATTGTTCTTTATGCTAAAAAATTAATGCAAGATGTGTGGCGGTGTGGGCTACATTGGGACGAATCCGTTCCACAGAGCATATACACCGAATGGTCAGAATTTGTTCGACAATGGCAATTGATGGATCGGGTTTCTTTCAATCGCAATTTATTAGTGGAGGATTATCGAGACGTTCAACTTCACGGGTTCTGCAATGCGAGCAACCTCGGTTACGGTGCATGTTTGTACATACGTTCGCTCGGAAAACATAAAGGCACTGTAACTAGATTACTATGCGCCAAGTCACGGGTCGCACCATTAAAGACTGTTACAATACCGCGACTTGAGCTATGCGGCGCGTTATTGTTGGCTCAGTTGTATCGCGAAACGAATGATGCTCTAAATATCGCGTTCAACAAAATTATTTTCTGGAGCGACTCAACAATTGTACTACATTGGTTAAACACACCGCCTCACCTACTCAAGACTTATGTCGCGAATCGAATCGTGGAAATTCACGAGCTCACTCATTCTATCGAATGGCGTCATGTTAAATCGGGGGATAACCCTGCTGATGCGGTGTCAAGAGGTCAACTACCTCTCGTATTTTTACAAAATGAGACGTGGTTTGAGGGACCTTCGTGGCTTTTAAAGGATGAATATGCATGGCCTAATGAGATCATGCAAGCAATCGAAATACCCGAGTTAAAAAGGAACTCTTGTCTGTCGACAATATCTAACGACTTCAATATTTTCGAAAGGTACTCTTCATACTCTAAGCTACTTTGAGTCATCGCGTATTGTCTTCGTTTTCGACTTACTAACAAACACACTGGAGCGTTATGTGCGAAAGAAATTAACGAGGCAGAAATACGAATACTAAAGATTCTTCACGACGCTTGTTTTTCCACTGAAATCAAAAGGCTTAGAAACAAGAATTCGATAAACAAGAGTAAAATAGCTAATCTAAACCCGTTTGTGGATGAGAACGACTTAATTCGTGTTGGAGGGCGTCTCCAGAAGACAAGTCTGCCATTCTCACAAAAACATCCGATTCTATTGCCAAGCCGGCACTATGTAACGGATCTTATTATACGCGAAATTCACGAAACACATCACCATGCTGGCATCCAAACCACACTGTATCTCCTGAGACAAAGATTCTGGTTGTTAGACGGCCGTAATCAAGTACGGAAGGTCGTGCGTGGTTGTATGCGCTGTTTCCGATTCGACGCTAACTCTATCGAATATAAAATGGGAAATCTCCCACAAGCCCGTGTACGCGAAGCACCCCCTTTCACTAATACCGGCATTGATTTTTGCGGCCCATTTTATATCAAAGAAAGGAAATACCGCAATCGTACACGTGTCAAGGTATACATTTGCGTATTCGTATGCATGTCGATTAAGGCGATCCACCTCGAGGTTGTTAGTGATCTGACGTCCGACGGTTTTCTCGCGGCGCTTCGACGATTCGTTGCTAGAAGGGGGCTGCCAGAACACATTTACTCGGACAATGGAACCAACTTCCGAGGCGCAAATAATCAACTGAAGGAATTGTACGCGTTGTTCAATTCCGAAGAGCACAAAGACCACATTAATAAATTTGCTAGCGAACATCGCATCGTTTGGCACTTTATACCTCCGATAGCTCCGCACTTCGGTGGATTGTGGAAGTCAACGGTGAAGCTTTTCAAGCATCATTTCAAACGCGTAATAGGAGATTCTTTATTCACTTTCTAGGAATTGAACACCTTTGTTATCGAAGTTGAGGGTATTCTAAATTCCAGGACGATCACTTCCTTATCATCCGATCCGAATGACATGATGGTATTAACACCCGCTCATTACTTAATTGGTAAGCCATTGACGACCCTCCCGGAGGGAGATTTATTATGTGTTCCAGTTAACCGGTTGTCTACCTGGCAACATATATCGAAGGTACGACAAGATTTTTGGGCACGTTGGTACCTCGAATATTTAAATGAACTCCAAACACGCAGTAAATGGATCAAGGATGGGCCGAAGTTATACATCGGGACTATCGTACTCATCAAGGACAGGAATCTACCGTGCACGCAGTGGTTATTAGGCAGAATCACGAAACTCCATCCGGGTGAGGACGGAATAGCTCGAACTGTCACCATCAAAACGGCTCGCGGAGAATTGAAGAGAGCTGCTAAGGATCTGCGCCCAATTCCGGTCGAACAATGAGCGTAATACTTATACACATCATAAGATTTGTTCTGAAAACGATATCGTACCTATTCATTGTAATGCGTATTAGTATCATAAGTCTTTGGATGTTATTGTTGATCGTTGCCCTCTCAACGGGGGGAGTATGTTATGTAGTAAACACATGCGTCGTGCACGACACAACTAGAGTGAATAAGAGAGATTGTCGGATGGCTCAGACACATACACACATACATTAACTTATAGTTACATCAATCAATTATATGTACAAATAAATAACTCGGTATCTTAGAGACGAGTTTCGACGCTCACTAGATGTGGCTCCGGCGTTTTCGATCCTTCGTTATCACGGCCAATTTTTCGATTACTCTTCGTTACTTCGACGTATTTACGTTAGTTACGTGGCCACAAAGGATCACTCGAGATTTTGCCTTTCCTTCAAGACGAACATTTAGATTCTATACAAAAGACACAATTGTGAACATTGTATAAAGTGTGAGTAGTATGTAGGAAGGTATGGCCCGTCAAAACAAACCCCCACCACCGACCCCTCCGGCGCCGGGGGCGTGGCCAGACGGTCTGACCACGTGACGTCTGGGGGCTCTGATTGGCTGACGCAAGAGGGGGAGGGGGAAATTGTTAATTAAATGTTGCGTTCTGATTGGAGAGCCATAGCTTCCACGGGTTCTGATTGGCTTTCCCCCTAACCTGCCTTGGGTCATTTTGGGGGTAGCACGTGGTCGACGACGCTCAAAGTTGGCGGAATTTTCGGTTAGCACGTGGTGGACGGGGTTAGGGTCGCGCGGCAAAGATGGCGGAATTTTGGAGTAGCACGTGGTGGACGACGCTGAGGCAGCACGACAATATGGCGGAGGTCGAAGAGAGATTTGCAGAGTGACCACGAGAGGGAGGGAGGGGGAGAAATAGGAATAGACATGTTCGCTTCTCTTCGCGTTGCGAGGCACGTGGTTGAAAGTGGTTCCTTTGAGAGGGAGGAGGGGAAGTCGGTACGGAGCGACAAACACAGGTCGCACTGCTGTGAGCCGCAACTGATCTTTTTTTTTTAGCGAAGGGTTTATGGCTGTGTATGAGGAGAGGAAAACAGGAACGAACAGGTTTGTTCTGTTACGTGACTATTCCTGAAATGTAAGAGAAAAAGGAATAAAGAGAAATAGACGGGTGTTGAAGTTACCAAAAATCTTTTATTACATTGAAAACTTTGTAGGAGAATAATACAATTTAGTCGTTTATAAAGTAAAAAGTTGTAGAAAAATTATTCAAACATTATTATTATAAAAATTATGATCCGCGATTCGACAAAATTATACGTAGAATTTCGTTGAAGCGCAGCAAAGTTAATTCTAAAAATACTATAATTGAAATACATATCGAGGAAAGTTAGATCACTTAATTGAGTACGTACATTACGCTCGATGTCGTTGAAATTTCCTCTAAGCGTTAGTTTCACAATATCATCATTTATGTAACCTTTAGGAAGACTCATTTCTATTTCGTTAATTAGATAACGCGCACAATCGTTAACACTATTCGCCACAGATTTTAAATGTACTAAATGCGCATCAATGCATTTCGCAATGCTACTCAGTCCAAGAAATGTAGTCATCTGCATCACAATCGCCACAGCATACGTTTTCCGTTTCTTTGCTGGCGGAGAATCTGCAGCCTCCACGTCTCCTGTTCGATGTTCCTCGCCACCGGAAGTTACCGAAGAAGTATTCTCTTCGTTTTCCTTGTACGCCACCAATATAGATCTTGCTCCGTAAGCCGTGGTAAAGTTGATGGTAATATTGTTAATGGAGATGGAGTTTGGTTTTGATTTGGTTTCTCCACTTAAATATTCGTTCACGAGCCCCAGAGAATCTTGAAACTGCTGCCATGATTTCTCGTCGAAACAAATTCCGTCCGCGCGGTTGCCGGACAATTTTACCTGCGGCACGAAGACTCTCTCGCTTGTTGTTTGCAATCCCACGTGAATCCTCTTCGTATGGAAAGCGTTGAGGCCATACGTTGTCGACAGCAGCATGTGATAATGTTCGTTTTCGCCCTCGAAATCGCGAAGTCCCTTATCGGGAATATCGCGAGCGACACGCTCTTCAGAATTATTAGCGTTTTTATAACTGGCCATTGTACTTATTTCTTCGTAATACTGGCTGACACTAATCGAAGACAGGATAGAGTGCTGTACTTTTTCACTGGTGATGTTGTCGCTTCGAAGGATGAGACTCAAGTGAATTTGTCCTCGTGACACTGGTCAAAACGTTAACTTCTTTTGCGTCGTTTCAGAAAAATTAGTCTGCGCGCGCAAATAAATATTAGAAAGATTTAGATTTTTCTAGATTTTTCTAGATTTTTCTAGAAGTCTTTATGAAGTAACTTAAATTATTTACAAGATAAAGATTAAACTACAAATATTGTTTCTAAGTTGAACAGTGTCATAAGAGAAGTTGTTAAAGAAATCGGGTAAAATTTATACAAAAATAAGATAGTTAAAAATTTTTAACATTTTAAAGTTTATCATACGAAGTAATATGAAACAGTTTTAAAATTTTTTTCAGAAATAAATAAACAGAATAAATTATACCAATTCTTTTCTATGGTAAGTCAATAAACCAATAAACATTTTAGAACGAATTGGACAGTGTGTCTCCTTTAAAATATTTCCACGAAATAAAGCAATAAATTCTTCAAATTTTATGATAAAAAATATAACAAAGTAGAAATCATTCAATGGAAGACTCTTTTGTAAGTCCTTACATAGATTTTTTGTGAGTAAGGCAGATAAGAGTTTATTTATGGGGTAAGACTTTTCTCGAAAAATTCCTCCATGCAGGAAACATTAAGTCGTTCCTTTTTTATGCTAAGTCAATAAAGCAATAAACATTTTAGAACGAATAGGTCTATGCGTCACCTTTAAAATATTTCTACAAAATAAGGCAATAAATTCTTCAAATTATATGATAAAAAATATAACAAAGTAGAAATCATTCAATGGAAGACTCTTTTGTAAGTCCTTACATAGATTTTTTGTGAGTAAGGCAGATAAGAGTTTATTTATGGGGTAAAACAACTTTTCTCGAAAAATTCCTTCATGCAGGAAACATTAAGTCGTTCCTTTTTTATGTTAAGTCAATAAAGCAATAAACATTTTAGAACGAATTGGTCTATGCGTCACCTTTAAAATATTTCTACAAAATAAAGCAATAAATTCTTCAAATTATATGATAAGATATAACTATA
Source organism: Harpagoxenus sublaevis (assembly GCA_030770355.1). NCBI lineage: Eukaryota > Metazoa > Arthropoda > Insecta > Hymenoptera > Formicidae > Harpagoxenus > Harpagoxenus sublaevis. The sequence goes on from JASTWR010001292.1 coordinate 41,393, forward strand.
GTAGAAATTATTCTATGGAAGACTCTCTTTTGTAAGTCCTTACATACATTTTTTGTGAGTAAGGCCAATAAAGGTTTATGATATAAGATAATTTTTCTCACGAAAACGTTTTCCGCGTACGAAGGGAAATGGAAAGATTCGAGTTTGTTCTCGAATACCATAGTTGGAAAATTTTGACTCCCACCTCGCTAAAGATTTTTTTGAAACAAACTCAGCTATATAAAGGGTGAAACGATAAAGTTAAGAATTAGTTCTACGTCCAAGCTTCGAGTCGTCTAGTACGCTCTTAGTAAGGAAACTATAGTACTTAAATAACGCGAAAACATGTCGCTTCGTCAACGTGTAGAGCGCTTCGTGAAACTCGGCTGCATTATAGCTAAACAAGCAAATGCAGCCGAGCAATTCGTGTCCGCGCTGTCGGATAACGAAGAAGAAAATTATCGCGTTTTTGGTCGTTTCGCGGACTGGTGCCCGAGCAACCTGCTATGTGTTTTGGAGCAGCAAGGACTGTGCAGAGGTGACGTGCGATTATTAAATCTCGTTACTACAATAATTGAAGTGCGGGAAGCTTATGGGGCTACGGAGGAAGATCCGGCGGGCCTCATAGCTGACTTTGTACGTCGCAACACCGGAGGAGGAGGAGGAGGAGGAGGAGGTAAGTGTTTTAAATAAAAAATTAGACCTTAAAATACTTTAAGTGACGATTAGTGTTAAAATTTTGTAATAATTTAATAGAGAGAATCCCCGTTGCACATGTGCGTCCGTTCCTTGTGCGGGGGCAGAGACGGCGAGCGGAGGAAGACATAGGCGAGGCTGTTGTACCAGCACGTAAGTTAGAAAAAAAAACAAAATAAATTAATTATTTAAAAACGAATGTCACTAATATTTAATTTTTATAGGGAGAGCTAGAATCGTGGCACCACCCGCGCAGAACGTTAACATACCCGTCGTAACGTTATCCGGTAAGAAAAGTTATTTAATAATAACACATGGTTAACTCTTATAAAATATTTGTATAAGAATAAAACAAATATAATTCTGTTTTAGATTCAGAGAAAGAGGAAGAGGAAGAGGAAGAGGAAGAAGAAGATGAAGAAGCCGATATCATGTCGCTGTGGCACGCCAAGCACGGTCAATTCACTGACAATTCCAGGTGAACCACGTAAGTTTTTTTAAAAAAGTTTAAATAAAAATTTTTTATCGGATAATTTAAATAAAAAATGTTTCATCTTAGTAGAAAATATGGATAGATACGGCCCCTTTCCACAAATAAATGCCTGGATCGAAAGGGAGGTGGAGGAGGAAAGGAGAGTGCTGCGAGAACAGCAGCAACAACAACAGCAACAACATGACGACGATAATGCAGAGGAGGCGGAGGAAGAGGCAATGGAGGACGAAGAAGAAGAAGAGTTAGAAGAAGAAGAGGAGGAGGAGGAGAAGGAGGAGGAGGAGACTGAAGAGGAGGAGGAGGAGAAGAAGACGATGATGATAATAACAATGCCGCTGCTGCTGACGAGGAAGATGAAGATGGAGATGACGACGGCGACGAAGATGATAGATATTATCCTATCGAGCGCGAAGGTAATAATATTCCGCTATTAAAAACTTTTAATTCGATTATTTTTACTGTAATCACAAGTAATTCTTTCTGATTAGATGTTTCGTATTCTCCTGTTCAACCTTTGTCTCAGGATAATTTGTGAAAGAGACAAAGGTAAAAAGAACATTCTTTGACGTCCTACGGTAGCGATAAAAGCAGCTAAAGGTAAGTTACCTTAGTATGCTCTATCGTAGGCGTGTAAAAAAAAATAATTTTGTAAACATAATATAAATAATATTATAGGAGATTGATTAAGTTTTATTTAATTTTTCAGTGCAATATGGTGGCGGCGCTAACCGTCCTGCCGACGCCGACACTGATGATCCAACAACGCAGAGTGCGAGCGAGACGGAGAACACTCCCGCTGAAGATGTTCCACACAATTCCTTGGAGAGCACCGAGGATGTGGAGCATCGTCATCAGGATCGGCAAGAACAGGAGCAGCTGCAAGAGCAACATCATCAGCAGCAGCAGCAGCAGCAGCAGCAGCAGCAGCAGCAGCCGGCAGAGGTCGGTGGATTTAGTTACTTAGACTTAGTGACGGAAAACTCGCGTAAATTTAGAAATTTCCGGATACTCGGTAGGGAGGCTAATTTCAGAATACGGGCGATACCGGAAGGTGCCGATACTGTGCGCTGGTTAGAAAACGCGTTCCGCGAAATTCACGAGTATGCGTTGCGTTCGACCGGGCCGGGGCATTACGTAGGCTTATCTTTTGATTCGGCGGAACTAACGCACGGTCCGGCGGGGCTATCTTTTCGTCCGGTAAGAGACTTAACCCCCGAGGATATATGGGGACTCGTGAGTTCGGTTGCTCAAAGTGCCGGAGGAATAGATATCGCGCAAAACTTCGTCGTGCGTGTTTTTAACGTCGCGACGCCCGCGGGCCGGGGAAAGCAATCAAATAAATTGACACGCGAGGGCGTCGCCAAGCGTTCAATTTTAAAAATAAACAACGCCGATAATTTGTGTCTCCCTCGTTCCATCGTAGCGGCACGCGTCTATCAAGAACGCGGTAATCTTCGCACGGGAGAGTTGCACGAAAGGTGGAATTGCGTAAGACGCGATAATTCCGTACTTCAGCGCGAGTTAGCACGGGAACTAACGAGGAACGCGGGCGTTACGATTCCCGAAGAGGGATGCGGAATTCGCGAAATCGAGCGTTTCCAACGTTTTCTCGCGGCCGAAAATATTGCAATAGTGGTATATAATTTTAGTACCTTCGGTCGCGGCGAGAATCCGATGTTCGACGGCTGCGAGTTACTCGCCTCGTTAGGACGCGAACCTGCGTATCGGTTAAATATATTATATTTAGAACAATCGCGCCACTTCAACGTGATATTAAGTCTAAAAGGTGCGGCCGGTTCTCGCGGAGGCTATTGCATTGCGTGCAACGTGGGCTATCGTCCAGATAGTAAGGGGGGGCATCGTTGTTCCCAAAAATGTCCACGTTGTTACGCCACGCCACCGTGTGAGAATCTCGAGGCGGAGATTGTTAGGTGCGCGGCATGTAATCGTACGTTTTTCGGCAACTCGTGCTTCGTGCGTCATCGTGCGCAAAGATCCTACGACGAAAAATCGCTCGCAAGTGTCTGCAGTTCCGTACGAATTTGCGATGATTGCGGGCGATTTGTCAAAAGAGGTTCGCGGCACGAATGTGGCGTTTCATTTTGCAAGACGTGTTGTTCGTTGCAGTCCGCGAATCATCTATGTTTTATGCGGCCTCTTCGTCGCAATACCGTAGTCGAAGACCCGGGTGAGGGAACGAGTACTACGGCGGCACGGGGAGAGGCGACGCATGGAAACGTAAGTGCCGACGCGGATGCAACTAACAATCGTAGCAAAAGAGATCGCGTTGCGTTCGTGTTTTACGACTTTGAAACGCGACAAGACGAGACGCTCGAAGGTACCGAGAATGTCAAAATTCACGTGCCAACTCTCTGCGTCGCGCAACAAATTTGCGAAACGTGCGCCGCGTTAGACGACGTGTCGGCGCGATGCCGCTGGTGCGGAGTGCGGGAATTCGTGTTCCGTCGCGATCCCGTAAAAGAGTTTGTCGATTTCGCGACGCGATCAACTAAATATTTTAAACAAATTATTTGTATTGCGCATAACGCTAAAGCGTTCGACGCACAATTTATTTTAAAATATTTAGTAGAAAACCCCGTAACAAAAGAACATCCGCAAGTAATTTTAAACGGGACGAAAATAGTCGTGATGACGGTCGGTCATACAAAATTCATTGACAGCGTTAATTATATGCCGATGCGTTTATCTGATTTACCTAAAGCTTTCGGGCTGAAGGATACATCGGATAAAGGTATCTTTCCGCATTTATTCAACACCCGCGAAAATCAAAATTATATCGGACCGATACCTGATACACGATATTTTTCTCCCGAACATATGAGACCGGAAGAACGCGAACGGTTTCTTGCGTGGCACGCGGAAATGTCGCGCAATAATTACGTTTTCGATTTTTCAACGAGAAATAGTCCGGTATTGTCGCAACGACGTAATTATCCTTCGACGAGCATGCATGGCTTTCAGAAAGATTTTCTTGGAACGCGGGAACGTGTGCCCCTTCGAGGAATGCACGACTATCGCTTCCACGTGCATGAAAGTTTTTCGCAAGAACTTTCTGCGTAAGGAAGAAATAGGAGTCATTCCTGCAGGGGGATACAGATTCGCCGATAATCAGTCGCGAAAAGCTCTTCAGTGGCTTGTGTGGATGGAGCGCGAGCTCGGGCATCCCATAATTCACGCAGGGCGAGGGCGCGAGCATAAAATCGACGGCACGCGAGTTGACGGATATTACGAGACGCAGACCAATGTCGACGACGACGACGCCGACGACGACGACGGCGACGACGACAACAACAACAACGAGACGCGACGATACGTTTTTCAATTTCACGGATGCTTTTGGCACGGGTGTCCAACGTGTTATCAGATCAATCGCGATAAACCGCTTTCAACCGCGAATCGCGAGGACACGATCGACACGCGCTACGAGCGAACTCTCGCGATGACACATCGTCTCCGAAGAAAGGGGTACCTCGTGATGGAGATGTGGGAGTGCGCTTTTGACCGCGAGTTAAGCGAAAATCAGGCGAAGAGAGATTTTTTAAAAAATCATCCGTTGCTCAAACTCACGCCTCTCGATCCTTGCGATGCGTTTTACGGTGGACGGACGGGTAATATCGCCACTCGTTGCGAAATTCAGGGTACGGAGAAAATACGCTACGTGGACGTGTGTTCTCTGTACCCTTACGTGTTGAAAACCGGTGCTTTCCCGATCGGTCACCCAGACATTCTTATCGATGAAGAATGTCACAGGTTAATCGGAATCGCGCCGAATTATAATTTCGATTCGGTCGAAGGACTCGTCCGATGCAAAGTACTCCCACCGCGCGATCTCTTTCACCCAGTACTCCCGTATCGCGTGCGCGGAAAATTATTGTTCGCTCTATGTCGTAGTTGTTGCGAAACGTTCTCGCAGGCCGCGTGCACTCACGATGACCCCACCGAACGTGAATTCGAGGGTACTTGGGTATCCGCCGAATTGCGCAAAGCCATCGAGAAAGGTTATCGCGTGACAAAAGTGAGCGAAATCTGGCAGTACAGAGTCGCGCGATATGACCCCGGTACTCGGCAGGGTGGTTTGTTTGCCGAATACATAAATACATTTTTAAAACTGAAACAAGAAGCTAGTGGGTGGCCGAGCGATTGCCCCGATGACGAGGCAAAGGAACGATACCTGCGAGAGTACGCGGAAACCGAGGGTGTCGTTCTCGACAGGGACAATATCGTTCGGAATCCTGGTCTGCGCTCGGTCGCGAAACTCTGCTTGAATTCCTTTTGGGGAAAATTCGGCCAGCGAACCAATCTGCCTCAGACCGAGGTCGTAAAAACATACCAACGTTTCGCGACTTTGCTCACGAGTGCCGAGCACGAGGTAATCGATATATTACCCGTCAACGACGAGGTGATGTACGTTTCGTGGCGGCTACGACAAGAGGCGGTCGTGGCTTCCCCCTTGACGAATGTCGTGATAGCGGCGTACACGACAGCACAAGCGCGTCTGAAACTTTACGAGTATCTGGAAATGTTAGATAGGCGCGTTTTGTATTACGATACCGACTCTTGTATATATTTAAGTACGGGCGATCCGAACGAGTACGAACCACCTACTGGAAACTTCCTCGGCGACATGACGGACGAACTCGAGAGCTACGGCCGCGGTAGCTATATCGAGTCGTTCGTGTCAGGCGGGCCGAAGTTTTACGCCTATATTGTTCGTACAGCGGATGGACGCACGGAGGAAACTTGTAAAGTAAAAGGGATAACGTTAAATTATAAGAATTCGTTAGTTGTAAATTTTAATAGCATAAGAAATTTAATAATGTCAAGAGAGAGAGTAACCAGAGGAGAAGGAGGAGAAGGAACGTCGGCGGGAACGGCAATAAATCTGCATTTTAGCGCAATTCGTCGCACCGCGTTTCACGAAATTGTAACTCGAGAAGAGACAAAAACGTGTGCGCCGGTATTGGTAAAACGTAGATTTATCAATAACCGTTATTCGCTTCCGTATGGTTACGCGACAGAGTAATTAATTTCTTCCTCACTAAGTTAGACTAACTAGTTTTCCGTCACATAGGTAGGGAAAAATGTTCATATTTGTAAATAGTTTTTAATTTTATAAATAGTTGTAAGTGTAAATAGCTTTTATATACGTGTAACTAGAAATATAATGTAACATTATGTAAATATATTTTGTGCGCTTAAATATAAAATTTGCCATTAAATATAAAATTTGTCTTTAAATAAATTATGTTTTTTCCCACCCAAAGAAATTTTCTAGAAATAAAATATTTTTAAATTTAAAGCGTAAATAGTTTTACCATATAATTTCTCCTCACCTCTGACTTTTTCCTGTAATTATTTTTCTCTTCCACTTTTTTTTATCCTCCGCGCGCGCGGAGCATCGCGTACAAGCTCGTTGATAGCGATGCTCCGCGGCTGTAAGCTGAGCGTACACAGGGTAAGCTTACTCGCACCGCGGCGCGGATCAGCTGGTAAACCGCCGCGGCGCTCTTCGCTCGCGCGAGCGTACGCGGGGGTACGCTGACGCGCGCGTTCGTCGTCGCCGCCGCCGCCGCCGCCGCCGCCGCGTTGATGAGCTTATCCGGGCTGCCCTCCTGATTGCAACGGTAGAGTATTCACGAAAGGGGTAAGAGGAGGGGGAAATTATCAAACGGACTTATTCCTTTTTGAAGTCGCGCATGGAATTTGAGTCGATCATTTCGCAAAATGGACGTGCGCTGGAAACATCCTTGGACGTCGATCGTATGCGGTCCGACCGGCTGCGGGAAGACGATCTTTGTGAAAACTTTTCTCCGACATTTATCACGCATGTCCGACGTACGTTTCGAGAGAGTTTTGTTTTATTACGCGGAGTGGCAGGAAGCTTATCGTCAATTGCAATACGACGACGACGACGACGCGCACGTAAAAGAGGAAGTATCTGTACCGAAAGAAAAATATAATAGAATTTCGCGAGGGTTTACCACGTCCGGAAGATTATTCCGGCGATCCGCTTTCCCCTAAATTGGTGATAATCGACGATCTTATGAGAGAATCGTCATCGAGCGACGCGATCGTGGATCTCTTTACCAAAGGCAGTCATCACAAGAATCTCAGTGTAATTCTCATCTCTCAAAATCTTTTCCATCAGGGACGCGGGCAACGCGACATATCGCTCAATGCGAATTACATAGTAGTTTTCAAGAATCCTCGCGATCGCGCCCAAATTTCGCCATTTAGCGCGACAAGTCTTTCCCGACGATCCAAAGTTTCTAGAAGAGGCGTACTACGACGCCACGTCGAGACCGCACGGATACTTGTTGCTCGATCTGAAACAATCGACTCCGGACGAATATCGATTTCGAACGTGCATCTTTCCCGGTGACACGGTGAATTACGTCTACGTACCGCGTAGATCATTTTCCAACGGACGCGTATAAAAGCTGCGCGCTGGCGCTCGCTCGAGTCAGTCGTGTAATTTTCTCACGATGAAGGAGAAGGATAACGCGAAATCGGCCAGTGCGACGGAAAACGCCAGACGTTCGATCGGAAAGAAAAACGCCTGTCTTCTCGAAGCGTTGTGTTATCTGAACAAAAATCAACGCGCGTCCCTCCTACGAACCGCGGACGATAAGTTAGTACGGTGTATCTGTGAATGCGTTTTCAATACACTCAAGGGTAACGTTCCGCTCGAACAACGTGAAAAAAATCGTCTGAGCAAATACAAAGCGACGTTGCGTCGCATCGCGACAAAACGTGGTGATTGGAAGACTAAAAGAAAGCTATTGGTACAGCGAGGTGGATTCTTACCCTATATTATCGGACCTATATTGACTGCCTTATTATCGCGGATTATCGGTGGCAGAGATTAAAATCGCGTTATGGAAAGGGCAAAGAAAATGGTTTTAATTACCACGGAAAATCTCGAAAGAATGCAACGTCAACTACTGCAACAAAGTCCCTCCGCTACGATTACCACCGACGGAAATTCGGAGAGCGCCAATATTTCCGTGCGTACACCTGGAACCCCTCTATCGCGACTCGATGCGGAGATGGGCCGTATTCTTAATTCTCCCTTGCCGCTTGACGAGAGCGAAAGGTGGAAAAAGTATAAAGAGACG